>QXVX01009117.1:0-13704 GCA_013436065.1 Halocynthia aurantium | reverse complement strand
TAGCTGACTTCATCGGGTAGTATGGGAGGAAGTTCTATGTTTTCAAATGTCTGTTCTTCACTGGCCACATAAATGACACTTCCATCATATACCGGTGTTGAAGACACAGTAATGAAACTGTAATGAAGTAATATCAGTTCAAAAGAGTTTTATAATGGCAATGACTTCAATAAATTATCTTTGAGCGTATTGATAATCTTTACATTATAAGCAGTTGTCAATTTAAATATAATATAATTGCATAACAGGCATGTAAAAATTGAGCCGGACACTATGTTTTTGGTAATAAACTAGTAAATTGATATTGCTATCATGTTATAATTATCAATGGTCCTAATAAATATACAGTAACCAGTGTTACTGTATTTGTTCATGGGTTTCCCCTCTCAAATATTCCATTAAATACAGGGAACTGACTACTGAGTCTGCCCAGTATGTTTCTGTGTCGGAAAAGTATTGAAATCTCACCTGTAATTGGAATTTCCTAGTGGAAAGTTTGTTCCTTGGTATTCATTGTTGTTTGCTGACCTCTTTCTTCGTTGTGTTGGAATGATACTTACATTGCATGATGTTACAGAACCATCACCAAGTAGAAAGGTCTTGTTTGATGATGCTATGTTTGATCTGTGATATACACACTGCTCATACATAAATAGTTGTATTTAATATTCAGTATTCAAACACTCAAGTTACACACGGCTAATGATCAGTGTACAGACAACAAACTATTCATACAAAGGCAGAAGGGCTCATGGGGCATTTAGGCAATTCCAAATGGAGAAGCTGAATGAAAAGAAGCTAAAAAAAAAACTATTAAGTAGTGAGAGTTATCACTATAGTGTACTTGGTGGCGCCACTGCATGTTGTGAACTAATTGCCGATCTAGTAGATGAAGCATTCCCGGGTTAGTTTTATGACCAAGCTCGCTTCTACTAATCGATTCTAACTAGTTTCAAATTACAGTGCAGATTGTTTTTATCCAGGAAATACTTTTAATATTATGACAGGCCAGACTTCAGTTTCACGACTGATATTATTGTAAATTTCCTTTTTGTATTGCTAGAGCTGCATGATATTAACCCAGTCACTAAGAATTCAATTATGAATTATTTTCATACCTTGGAATAGCAATAGCAATGTAGTATTTATTCATCTCCGGATTATCGTATACGGAAGCCGCCTCCAGAGCTTTCTTTATTTCTTCTGTTGTCGTGAGATTTATACTTGCGTTGTCTGACGACAGTGTGGGTAGAACAATCACAAATATACAGCTAAATAAACAGTCACATGTTTTGAAAACCATCCATGAATTTCTTTATGCATTGTGCATATTTTTTTTAAATATTGGTTTATATGTATGTGTATATGTATGTTTATGGATAAAATAATCAAGACACTTGTTGTTTTTCTTAATGAAGAGTACCTTCACTCGCTTGATTTTTCATATGGTTTTAACATATATTTGTTTGCACTAACCTTATCGGACCATCAGATTCACTTGGAAGCTGTATAGCGATTTGAATACCAAGAGTCCCAGTAATGATAACTGACATAGGGAAAAAGTCCGGCCCTGAAATAATTATAAACATAAATCATCAGGCCGGGAATTTAATAATTAATATAGAATTTAATTGAAATACAGTTTTATGTCAGTTAATTCTCAATATATATATATATGTGTGTAAAGAATACATCGTATATGAACTTACTGTAGACTGTATTCAAGAAAATATATTTGTGTGTGAGGTATTATCATTAGTATCATTGTAGACTGTATATGGGAAGTTTGATTATATTTAGTACTACAAGGTAGCTAAGAATACATTATTTACTTGAAAGTAATCATATTCTGCTCAGAGTCAGGCGGTTTGATAAAATTATACAGTCATTATGTTTATTTTGCGAACATGTGTATAATTAGATTCCTTTTGGTCATCGTATTTGCAACAAATAATAAGTTCAAGCCTTCAAGCTGTTTTGAAATACAGTTCCTGCAGTGCTAATCATTTACCTCGCTGTTTTGTGATGCATGATCCTTTTGATACGGTTGTGGGGCCATAACCAGCGCAAGTACGTGCTCGAACAGAAAATGAGACGTTTTGATTTGGATATGTTGGGATTTGTAGAGAGAGCATTGAAGTACTGTTTATTGAAGTTTTAGGCTCTGGTGAAATACCAATCAGTTCAAAGTACGACTTGGATGTGAATCTTACCTTAAAACAATATATGAATAGATCAGGTGATATATTGTACTTTAGGTAGGTAGGTATATGTCATACATTAGCCCATATACTGTTTGGTATTTTCAGTATGTTTTTTTTCGGCAAGTGCTTATAAAAAAACATCGCCTATGAGGTATTTTGAGATGTTGTTGCTCAGTTGTGAAAGAGTGGTTATTATATGGATATTATCTTTTGCAGTCATTTGGAATTAGCACTTTTCAGTGTCAGGTTTATATCCTATAGTATTGACCCTCCCTTCCCAATTTAAGCCACACAGAATTTAGCATTAGCCTAGATCCTAAAACCCATTTCCACCACTGACTATAACCATGACCATGATCCTTCAGTAATTCTTATTTAATATATATTACCTGAAAATCAAGTATTTGATATTTGAGCTTTTCATTCGGCCATGACCATGAGAATAGACAGAGTTCTTCAGCACGTATTGTCAATGTGGCATTTCGCACAGGTGCAGGTAATCCAGCGCCCGTAGTTATTAGTGCACTTATACTAAGCTTTTGGATGCAGTTATCAGGACAAACAGTAATCTGAATGTAGAAATGCCGTGTTAAATATATATTCAATGCTAATGTAATGTAATTTATGATGAATGCTTGTGACATTCATATAACAAAGCTTAGGTTATAAAGGTTTCGATTTCAATTATCTATCGTATATTTTTTTCTCGTGCAGAGAATATTGTAATAAAAATTTGCATTATTTTATTCTACCTGTGTTTGCTACATGATTAAGTGTAATGTATGGGCTAAATTAATCATAGTAAGATGTTTAAAGCTTAAAAAAAACCTACTGATACATTGTATGTTGTAGATGCCCCCAGTTTCTCAAACTTTGTTATTTGACTTTCTCCTGGCATCTGATTCTCCATCTGTGATACTGTGTCTGTTCCATTTATAGGAGTGATCATAAATCTGAATGAATATCAAATGTGAGTTTTGAAATGAGATTATGATTGCTCTGTAGCATACTTATGAGTAACATTTGTGTCCTTATCCGAAGTCCAATTCACATGAATGACACCATATGGTACGCAGTCTTCCGTTGACATTCCTTTTATCGTAGGACGTCCAAACACTTAAAAACAAATGAATTGGGAGGCACACAGTTTATTTTATCACTAACCATGTGTTTTTAATTTGCTCACCTCTGACAAAGATATTTCTTTCTGCTTGCATAAACATTGAATTTGCACCAATAGTATTGTTAGCTCTGCATGTATAGGTTCCTTCATCTAATTTCTCAGCATTTCTAATCCACAACATTGCAGTAGTTGTCTGTATGGTCTGATATACATTGGTAGTGTTGGAAGTTGATACAATGACTCCATCTTTGATCCATTGAACAGTTGGAGTTGGAATTCCATATGCAATGCAGTTAGCATGATCAGGACCAGTTGTAACAGGAGCTCTGATTTCATTGGGATATATGTCTGTGATATTCGCTGGTACTGTAACAAAATTAGAAGAGGATTGACAAAAAAACTCTGTATAATCACTTATTAAAGAAGCAAAACAGTTGAGAGAGGATTGATTATAAGGCCATTAATAAATAGTATCTCAAGCAACGGAAATAAATGTCACTATTACTGGCAGTGTATATTCATCTAATATAAACCCAAGAAATAATAACATTATTTGTACTTACCATGAACAGTGACAGTTGCAGTTGCACTCCGCTTGAATGAGTTGAAATCAGAAGATGCGTCAATTCTGTAATTTCCCGATCGTGCCACTTTACTTGGTCCTAGATCGAATTTCACCATTCTGGTTGTGACATCACTTCTTTCTTGTATTGGATTGGTTAGATCTGGTTTCTTGTATACACTGACATTTACTGCTGGGCCATCATATGTATTTACATTTATCGATATTGCTGTATTGCTTTCCCCCATTACAGAGATAATATCTTGATGTCCAGGTAGAAGGCGGATTTTGTTCAAATCTGGTAAATTGCAGGAAACATTTCATTAATAAAACAACATTTAAAATTATTCATAATTGCTGCACAAAGTCAATCGAATTGAGTGAATGGTCCACATTCAAATCTATACAGAATGAAGATAGAAGGAACCACGAGTTAATACCAGACATAGTTGATTGGAGTTAGCACTATCAAAAGTTTGGATTATTCAGTAAATTTGTATTAGTAATTACTAAATAAGTATATGAGTTACTTTTGAGATAATGAAAAATAGTTTTGCTGTAGTATTTAATGCTTTCAATATCTATTTCCTTATTCTTAGCTTACTCCGATACCTTATCGCATACACAACTAGTTGGTATGACAAATGACCTGTTTGACAAATGTATCCTCTAGTAAGGTCGCAGGGAGGGTCGTTCCATTTTTTGTTTCCAATAATTTCAATACAGTTTTCGTTTCCTCCACGGTTATTTGGTTCACCTGTGTTCCTGCATAAATAGTGAAAACTTTATGTAGACAAAATAATTTCCGTTGGCGAGCAATATGTGATAGGTTCGGTTGATACAAATTTATAAAGCAGGCTATCATTAGTTCAGACTGGTTAATTTAAATAATAAATCTTCTCGAACAGTTGCGAGATCGTTTAAACCTTGATTAAATTTATCCTTGATCTTGCCCTTATCAGGCGAAAGAACAATTTGATTCTGAATCCAGTTGTTACGTATCGGGAAAACATGGGTGCAAATATTAATATCAAATAATATTTTTATGTTAAAATTTTATCATAGTGGGAATTGCTTGACATTAAATGGCCTGCATCCTCTTCCACACTGTCGATAAAAAATAATCCAGTGTATTTTTTTTATACCGTTCGTTAAATCGGGGTTAAAGCTCATGATTTAACTACGGCCGTAAAATGTATAGTTACAACGATATTTAATTTCTAAGCTTGGTAAATAGAATAAAGGACTGATCGATGACGGCTGCTAAAAATCACAAGATATGCAGGTTTTCGAGCGTTGAACTATCAAAAAAGATTTAATCCATGACGTTATATCTGAATCCGCGTTATATTTCAGTTCACTGCGGTTCAGTGCCGGTCTTAGGTATGTGAGAACCGGGCAGAGCCCATAGCTTAAGAGGCCCGAAAATGAAGCGATCTGTGAGTTTAAAGGGACTCCATAACCAGGTTTTCTGTCGAACTTTCATCCGTTCCGTTTATAGATGATATATACATTTGTGTATTTTTCTCTTCTTCTCATTTAAAACAACAGATAAATAATAAAGTAATAAGTAGCAACATTAGTAAGCTGTTGGCATTCTGTTACAGGCATTATTGTTAAGTTGAATCTTTCTTATTGAATGAAAAATAATTAGACCTATGGAATATGGGGAACAGTATACACTACGCAGAGCCAGAAATATCACAATGCTGAAAATATACGGCGACATAAATTATATTTTCCATTCACTTGTGCAAATGTTTAAAAGGAGTTCATAGAGCAAATTCTCATTAAACAAAGAACGTCGATGTAATGAGTAGTTAGTTGGCACGAAGACCAATAATATGTTTAATCTTGCCTGTTAGACTTCAGAAAAAATTACCAAATATTCTGTCTTACCAGTTTGAATAAGTAATATCAGTTCCATCATTCCATTTCAACACTCCGTTAGTTCGATAACCACCAAGGTACCATTCTCCATTCAACTCTCTGAAATAATACATTACATTTGGAACATAAATGTGCTATTAGAATCATGTTCATGAATCATATAAGAATCATTCCCAGGTTTTACATTTTACTAAAATACATCACATTATCACAATTGTTCGTTTCATACAACTTATGCTCAAAGTAATCCTAAAATCTATGAATTATCTCATCTCTTACCCTGTCAATAAGCTCTCAGTTGCAGTTTGTATTTCTTGAGTTTTGATTTCAAGAAGCCATGCGTTTCTTGCTTCACATGCAGATTTTGCTGTTGCGTAAATCACAGGAAAGTCAAATCTGTCAAGCTCATAGCGATCCACAGTGATGTTTGAGGCTGCTATATCTGAAATAAATTGAATATAAATTCACTTTTCACAAGTAACTTTACAGTACTGTGACTGGTGACCGTATCTTAATTGCCGGCAAAGTGACTTCAGAAAATTGAATTACGAATTACTGTAAGTGATACCTCGCGCTACGTCATTATTTGGTTCCAGAAGCCGTGAATTAGTCAATATTTGGTCTGCCTTTAATATGACGTCAAATTCCGTTAAGTTATTAATGAATTTGAAGAATATATTTGTCATTGCGCTCGGGAGCCCCAGCACTATTCAGTTAGGTCTCATAGTTCAATGTATTTTTATTGTACAATAATAATTCATTTATTTCACGTCATTTTATTATGTCGAGGTGACGCTGCTGAGTGACATAAATTCGGAGAAAATAACTTTTGCTGAACAAAAATTACTTTCGTAAAGTAAAGTCAAATCTGGGTTTGGTCGAAACGACGTAGCTCGAGGTATGACAAAACGGATTCAAAAATTATTTTTTAGTCATCCCAGAAATAGAATTAAAATTGCAAATATTCAGGTTTCGCCATTTTGTAAACTTAGCCGAACTTTTTAGGATCCAAATCAACAGTATTTTAAAATTATAGGATGTGTAACATTCTATTATTAAAGTGCGAGCATTATAACATTCGTTATTTACTGTAAATAGCATTTTCGAAAAACCCCGGGCATTCACTTGCTTTAATGTTTTTGATCATAAACCATTGGAAAGATTAAGAATACGAACGTTTGATTTCTGTTGTACTTTGCTTTTGCTTTTGTATTCAATTTTACCTGTTTGACAAATGTATCCACGAAGGAAGGAGCATGGTAGGTCGTTCCATTTATTTGCGGGAGCATACATTTCGATACAGTTTTCTCCTCCACTCGGAGCGCCCGGAGCCCTGCATGGATAGGTTTAAATCAATAGACATTATTTGGCTAATTATTCGACAAACTAATATATGGATATTATATGCATTAAACTCTGCTTGGTCAGAAATCATGAAACCAAGTAAACTGAACAAAAGCCTATTTCCTATTCGAATGTGCTTACATATTACATATTACATAATCACTCAACAGATATACACTGCGTCTAGACAGATCGGCAGACTTGAAGTTATCTCGTTCTGTTAAACGGAACTTTATAAGTGCAAACTTAACAGAAAATGATTTCATTCACCAATTGACTACACACCTACAGTATATAAATTAGATTTATTTACTTTAGTTAAAAAAATGTATTTATCAATGACTTCGTTGTAATATGGATTTTTCATACGTTCAAACAAAATTTATTCCACTTTCATTCTGTCTTACCAGTTAGTATATGTAAGATTAGTTCCATCATTCCATTTGAACACTTGATCTGTTAGAGTAGCACCAATGTACCACTTGCTCGGCGTAGGAGGCGGACTAAAAAGAGATTCCAATAAATATAGAATAGTACTGTACATTCGAATCTGAGCCTAATATTAGATTGCGATTTTCACAATCAGTTACCTTAGTTATCTTGTATTGACGCACTGGCGTAGCCCGCGGTGCATGCTTGCTACCATTATTATTCGTAAATTAATTTTATTACTATATTTATAGAGGATTTTGCCTAATTTTTGAAAATATGAAAATATTCTACCGACAAAATTATTCTACTAGATGCTAACAAGTTTATACAGCTTTACGTTATGAGATATACAGGTTTACCAATCTTTTGTCATCACGTGTCTGTTAGAATATGCAACCGGTGTGCCGTAAGATGATGCTAGGTGTGCCGCAGGGAAACTGTAACCTTTAATACTTTTTATTAATAAACAGGACCTTTTTAAATATGTTTTCGCTCTCAATAAGCACCAGTAAGTAGAGTTAGCACTAGAACCGCCAAGGCGGTCATTTTGACCGTTTGCCATTATTATACGTGAAAATTTGCTTGTGACAAATGTATCCAGGTGAATCTTTTCGACTTTTTCTAGATCTTTAAAAATTTTCCTAAAAACTTTGCTTAATCTCAACCGCCAGAACCGTCTTTTCAAACCTTACAAATGAAAACGCTATTGAAACGCTACAACGGCAAAGCAATTAGCGCGTCCATTCAAACTCCAAACATCCAAACTACATTTTTAGTTGAGGTGTGCCGCCGAATTTCGAAAACGTTTTGAGTGTGCTGCATGTGAAAAAGGTTGCACCCCTTACTTTATCAGAGTAAAAACTGCAGTTTGGATATCTTGAGATTTGATTTCAACGAGACGTGAATTTCTTGCTTCACATGCAGACTTTGCTGTTGCGTAATCCACATCAGAGTCAAATCTCTCCAGTAGATAGGAATTCAGAACGATTCTGAAATCTATGTCGAAAACAGTAGAAGATAATTATTTCCAACAAGCGACGTAATTAAATAAAAAGTTTAATTTAAATTTATTTTTTATCGAACCTTGTGCTTTGCATGTTAAAGTCTCAGTTGCAATCACAATTAGTAGAATCGCTAACTTCCCTGTCATTGTTTTATCTTTAAATGTTACACAATTAAATGAATTCGAAATAAAATGTCAACTGTAGAGTGTAGTAAAAGTAGTAAATGAGTAAAAAAAGTTGGTAAAAGGGATAAGAATGAAAGAATGCTCAACCTCATTTATTACCATGAATTTATATACCTATTCTAGATTTTCTGATCAGTAGTAAAAATTAATAGCAAACATGACATGTTTTCTTATTTACTAGTCTATTCCATCAATCAGTGCGATTTGTAAAATTGCTTGTTGTCGTCTGTATTAAAGTCGGGAAAAAAGTTAGTTGTTGCAGCAACAAGTAAGTTTCTAACACTTGTATCGGCCCAATATAATTTGCTAAAAGGCCCAAAAGAAATCATCCACAAGGCCATGACTGGTGAAGGTGCGTCAGTGTGACCATAACTTATATTTGCCTTGTGGAAATGTATTTGTGTTCTTGGAATAATCGCTAAATTATAATTATAGGTTGCTGTCAGAACTCTATAAAATAACACACTATGCGAAGTTATCTCGGAACGAATCCCTTGTATATAGCGAGAGCCTGGTGTATTAATGTTCAGGGAAATAAATATTTGTCAACATGAGGAAATGACGTGTCAAGTTCCTTGTAATTCCAATTCGAGGATTTGAACGATTTAGGGCGAAAGATAATTCTTTTCATCATCTCTGACATTTATCTTTCAAATATCAAAAGAATATCCCTGATGCCTCTTTATAATTATCAAGCAGTGTAAGCTGTAGCCTACTTATTGACGTCACTGACGTGTTGTGGGTTAAAGGGCCGACTTAGCAAGTGAGGGATCCTAAAGTTAGGTTTTCAATCCGCTACTGAGCTTGCTGCAGTTTAGGAATCAGGATATATTAAAGTTAGTGTATCAAGTATGCCATAATTTGGAAGTGGTGTGACTGAAACTTTATACGAGAGCCGATTCGGCTTGCTGAGAACTATTGTTGTGGTAAAGCATAGTAAACTGGATTCGAATACAGTTTTCTCTCATGAACTAGCAAATTCATTCTCTCTACGTAATCTGATTTCAAAATAAGCTGCAGCGAAATATTGAAATGCTTCCTGCCATTGTATATAGTGACGTATGTGATCGTTAGTTAACTCTGAATTCAATCTGTGCTGGTCGTGCGGTCTGTGCGGGTTAACATTTAGCATAAATATATTTGGTATTTCTGGTTATCTGGCAATATTTATCACGTATTATGTCAATGTTAGTAGCGGACTCGGTGTTAAACCAACCAGGGCATCCTTCATTTACTAGGTCGGCCCAAATACACGACAACATGTAGTGGTGCAAACAAATAGCCTATACCGGAGTTTCAAGTAAATAAGACCTGACAAAAAACGTATATTCGGGTAAATTTCCCATTTAAACGAAAAATTACTCAAGAATCCAACTCAAAAATTCAATAAGACTACACTTCAAGTCTAGATTCCTACCTTCAAGTCATAAATCCCTTCTTAATTCATGAAGATTGTACTGAATGTGTTAACAGCAATCGTTAAAATTAGAATGCTTTTTTTATATTCCGCGAATAGCTTAAATATGCTAACTTGGTAATTCAATTCAAATTACAATACAAATTATTCCTTTCTATCTGTACTCCGCTGTTTCTTGCATTATAATTAGACTGTCCTACTTCATTGTTACCTTGTGACTGGAATTATATTAAAACATACAAACATACAAAGATGCGTTACTAAGGTTCATTTGGTTTCTTCCGTTAGCCTACCCACTTCCTGAAAAACAGCTTGGATCAAATATGCGCAGTAGATAAATTTGCATTAGTTGTTGGATAACATTTATTATTCACCTGACAATCCAATAATAAAAAAAGGTGATTAAATGAACACGTATTTTTAATTAAACATGACATTTTAAAAGGCGAAATAGCTCTTTGTAAACATGAGACATTGATGGCGTGATCACTAGTATACAATCTCAATACAGTATTTCCGTGTAGGTAGATCTTCATGTGGGAAATTCAGTGAGTGATTTGTCTATTGAAATATTTAGCTCAGTGCAGGTGTGTGTGTGCTGTAGATTTATAATTTGAACTTTCTGTCATTTTTATTGTAAGACAGATATATTTTAGTGAATGTTAACTTACAATTATTCAGTAGGTTGACATTTGCCTAAATTCCGGTACGGGGCACCACTGTATATGTCTTCACTCTATCTTGGCTTTGAGATGCTTCAGAGTATCTGATACCAGAACTTAATAAGCTGCTGCGATTCAAGCAACCCTGATCTCATTACCCTTACATTATAAATAGTGAAGTAGGAATACAGTGTTAATTGAATATGTTGTTATATTATAATGGAATTTATATATCATATGAAGAGTAGTAATATGGGATATAGCAAATATTATTCAAGCAAAAGAATAATTTTAGAAACTTTTACGGAATTCTGAACTTATTACTAACAAATATCTTAACTCAAGTAGATCTTCGATGATTGCATATGATCTCGAATATCTTAGTATAGGACAATTTCAAACTAAATTTTAAAATAGATATTTACGATATGACATACTTTCAAATATACTAAAATACGATTATTGTTGCAAGAAACTTTTTTAAATAGGCACATACATAGAGATAAGCAAATTCATGAAATTTTAGAGATGCTAATAAGATGGTTTAATATATTCACGAAACGTAACAGACAGCAAACAGCTCGCATAACAGGCTTTGAATGAGGTGTCATATAACCATAGCAGTCTAAACTGTAGTGCGTATTTTAACTACTTCATGAACAAGCATTTTATGTAACTTTCAGTGTCACTTCAATGGTACTGATAGAGCAACTGCGAAGTTGTGACAATGTTTGTCACTGACACGATTTGAGAATGGGTACAGTGCATTTAGATGAATATTGCGACATTTATTGCAACACATTGATTAAACATTCACAATGTCTAAACAGAGCCCGTCTTCAGACTTGTGAGGGGGAGTGCGATTTAGTGGCTGGTTTTAATCACTCTGACTTGTCTTTTACTCAAAGCCGGGGATACGTATTATACATGGTTATAGAGCCGTTTCAGCTATCTGGGCGTCATAGTTGGGATGCATATTATACATGGGTATAGAGCTTTTGTAGATATCTGGACGTCATAGTTAGGGTGCGTATTATACATGGGTATAGAGCTTTTGTAGCTATTTGGACGTCATACTAATGATGCGTATTATACATAGGCATGTAGCTTTTGTAGCTATATGGACGTCATAGTTGGGATGCGTATTATACATGGGTGATTTTTTGTATTCGGAAAAGTTCAGTATGTGAATACATATTTCCGTAACTGAAGCATATTTTTGAAGAATGGCTAAAGGGAACTTTAAATGTTTTTGCAAGGGACCGGTATCATGCACTTTCATTGTTCTGTAGTTGAATTATCTTGCTCAACATCAGGTGTGACGTTTTGATAAGCAGGTTCACGCATTGATGCATAGAGATGAGCTGAAAATGAAATGTAATTGGTGAATTGCCATATTATACAGTAATTAATTTAAGTGTCAGCTGTTTGTAATGCACCTAAAATTCTGTACATGCATTTGTGTATCTGTGAAATAATTCTAGAGGGGAATTGAAATCTCATATTTCATATTACGACGTTCAGTTAGTGTGATTTTGGTTTTTAATGAAATATGGAGAAGTTCGTACTTTCTGTAGAAACTTCAAATCCCTTGCTAGGTTGTCCTGCAAACGGTTCATATGTTCCGTCATCTGTCATTGCTAAATTTAATGCCGAGTCTTTGAAGGCAGGATTTTGATTGACATTTGGTGGATTAGGGAGGGAGGAGGCTTGCATGCGTCTTTTCATAATATAGAATACGAGCAATCCACCCACGATAAAGGAAATTATGATAGTTGGAATAATAATTCCAGCAAGTGGAGGTGAATAAATAGATAAGAGTTCTGGTCCTGTAAATACAAAGAATTCCATCAGTTTATAGTAATAGTTAAATTACATAGAAGTACTAGAGTTACAAACCGTTAGAAGATTTGCTCACAAATGTGTTAACTGTGCTTGTCTTGAGCAAAATTTGATCAACGACTGGTGTTGCACTTACAGTGAAGTAACTGGAAAAGTAAATGCATTGTTATATTTGATATATTTTTCTCAGAGTTCTTGATGTATATTGTGGACATGTGAATAGAGTGACCTATAGGTTTGTCCAGCTCTTAATGGCCAATTTCTTCCTTCATAAACTTCACTATCTTCACTTTGTGTTTTCGCTGATCCGTAAACTATACGAGGATTACAGTGGGATTTTGTGTTGTCTCCGATTGTAGCATTGTGGGAGGATGAAACAGTAACTCTGAATAAAAATAAAGTTAAATTACCTAATGATATTGGGAAAACATATATGGAATATAGTATCAAGATAAATATTACCTTGTTATGGCTATAGCAATGTATTGAGCATTATCAGTAAGAGAGGAAGCTTTAGCTGTTGCTTGAGCTTGATTAAGATCATTGATAGTGAAGCTGAACTCAGTCGATATTTCACCAAGTTTCATTATCAGAAATATACAGCTGTAAAATAATAATAATAATTTAATATTGCACTAGGTCATAATGTGTATCACGAAAGGAATATAACATCATACGATTTCCAAAATAATTAGCAACAGCAAGTGGGCCCCTAAGGGGGGTACAGGGGGCCCTGTACCTTTGCCCCAAGGTCCAGAAATTTTTCGTGATTTCAAAAAATATATATAATTTTTATATGTACATACGTGTTGAACTTTGTACCCCTTTTAAAAATCTTTTTGTGGTTAGTTACAACAGTTAATATAACCGAGAATACTAATAACATTATTTACCTGATTGGTCCATTGCTCTCCTCTGGTATTTGAATCTTCATTTCTATAGTTCCATCTTGGTTTGTATTTAGTAGTTTAGGTGCAGACACGATTGTCGGAGCTATGTAGTGACATAGAGAATATCAAATTAATTGCAGCCGTTTCTA
>QXVX01009107.1:0-43230 GCA_013436065.1 Halocynthia aurantium | reverse complement strand
GGCGTCCTCGACGGAGCCCCGGGAGACTATTTTGAATCAATCCATTGAAACATCCAAATGATATCTTTCCATGTATTAAATGTCTTTGCAAATAATTTAATAAAGGGAAAATCGTCCACTCCATTTTACTCTCCAGGTAGCTTACTGGTGGGAATTTTACTGAGAAACGTTCCTGGCATAGACATTGCGAAATATATCGACGATGTTTGGTCCACAAAGCTAAGGAATATGGCTCTGGGAATCATTTTGGGACGTGCCGGACTAGAGGTTGATAAAAAGGTACATCTTGAATTATGGGAAANATTGCATATATATTAAAATATGCATTCAGTTGTATATCGCTTGTTGTTATAGCAAATGTATAAACTACGTTGGGTAGTTCCCAGACTGGCATTTGCACCGTGTATAATCGAAGCCTGCTCGTATGGTGTAGTCGCGCATTACGTGTTGGATCTTCCATGGGAATGGTCATTTATGCTTGGGTAAGAAATCGATGCATTCTGATTTAGTTTACTCCGAGATATTTTACTGAAATTTGTCACAGTTTCGTTTGTGGAGCTGTGGCGCCGGCCTGCGTTGTACCGTCAATGATAAAATTTCAAGAGGAAGGATATGGGGTAAGTACAATGCAGATTACTGTACATCATTCAAATCTGAAGTTATGCTATTCAAGTGAAGCTGATCCGTGACAGTTCATAAAAATTCACGCTCCTCTAAATACATAGTAGGTTTATTTATTACGCAACCTTGGTTTATTCGACAAAACTGATAATTCAACGAGGCTCTGCAAAGGTGATCTAGCATAGTATCTGTTCTTTCCAATATTACTACAAAAAGACAAGACTGAACTTTGGTGGACATGAGTTTAGTTGGTTTCTATACCTACATCGGTCACTTTGTTTATGTCAAGTATATTGTTGTAATAGGTGGACCGCGGAGTTCCCTCCCTACTCATTGCCGCGGCATCGCTCGACGATATCGTAGCTATCAACGTATTCAACATTTTACTGACTATCACGTTCGGAGGAGCATGTAAGATTCAGAACTATACAACTTTACATAGCTGATACAACTATATCTGTCTACTGCAATAATAAACCCCGTGATCAATATATTCCAGCCATCGGATATAATATCGGTTTGGCGTTTGTGGAGATAGCGTTGGGAATTGTTTTCGGAGTGGTCGGTGGTTATTTTCTACAGAAAATACCCGACAGACGCCAGGTATGCGTAGTTTTTAGTGCTTATGCGACGGCATATCGGATGACAATCATGAACTAGCTATAGATCCATTCAATAATATTCAATTTTTCATTTAGCACAACATTATACGAGATCGCACATTCCTGCTTATCGTATTTTCGTTCTTTCTCATCTTCGTAACGGACGGGCCACTTGATATTGCAGGCGCTGGCACTCTGGGAACCCTTACCTGCTCCTTTATCGCCGCTTTAGGATGGCAACACCGACAAACGGTAAGATATCTTTTAAATTTGTGTAAGGATACTACCCGACGAAACCTTTCTTTTCGAGATATGTCTTAATATTTCTTAATACGGCAAACAGATAAACCTTTTACCGAACGACAATTTGTCCATGTAAAAACTGGAAAATCAGAGCAAGCTTATATAATGCTTTTTTTCATTACACGGTTATTTTGAAATCGACACTCAAATTGTACTCAAGCAGTAAACTTAATACACTCAGAAACCACCATACTGTATGTCGCTCACTTAGGACCCATCCACGTGACCTTTCCAAACCTCCAAACCCATAATTGCGACATACTATGTTGAAAAATACTGGTTTAATTCGAACATATCAAGTAATTATAATAAAATCTTTGACGTAGATTTATCAACTGTCGAATTTATCCATTACAAATACATAGCAAATTTACGCTGAACTTTTAACCAGTACGTGTGAGGTGACAATCGCTTTCATGTTATAAATGTAAATCAGAGATGACTAATCAAAAGCGACTTACCGCCCCCGTTATTACGATATTTGTCTCTACTTATTGATAATTCAATGTTATCTATTGTGGTTACCGAGCACAGATTCAGGAACGCTGCAGCCAGGCAACGAGCAGTCAAAACGTATTCCTAACTTTTTGAATGAAATGAAATATAGTGTCCCTAAATCAAAGAGAATCATTTACCTTTCTAATTAATAAGTTGAATCAGTTTTCACTTGTCACAGATGTCATAGCCAAATATAAATAAGTCAACCCTTTAATTCAACAATGATAGCAAATAGCAGCTATCTTTGATACTTTGAACAAAACTCACACGCCTCGTAAGTACCAACAAGCGTATTTGAATTAAATAATATAACGCGAAATTAAATTATAACGCAGGAGGCAGTTGCTCATTATTTCAAAGCAATCTGGTTTTTCTTCCAACCATTGCTCTTTGGACTCACCGGGGCTACTGTGGATTTTTCATTGATGGATGCGCACACAGTGGGTAAGCCGACTACTAGTATAAGGGAGATCTCGTAGTGAACACTTCCAGTTTCATGTTAACATTTCGGATGAAGTCCCTGTTATTAACGCCAACGCAATAAAAATATATTTCACCAGCACAATTTTTTTAAACTGGGTTTGCTTCAAAAACTAACCGTTCAAATTACTGTATTACAAAGGCCTGGCACTCGCAGTCATGTTTATTTGCCTCGCCATTAGACTTACCGTCGCCGGGAACGCGGTTTCCTTTCTTGGTTGGAGCCACAAAGAAAAATTTATGACCGCTATAGCGTGGATACCGAAAGCCACGGTGCAAGTAAGTTGCTGCTTTAATTCGTTAACTACGAGTCTAATTATATAACGTCTTCAAACATTTTAGGCGGCAATAGGGGGAGCAGCGTTGAGTCGCGTTAACTTGGAGTGTGAAGGTATCTTTTTTCAAGGCCCATGCGACAACACTACAAGTTCAACGTACACTACACCGTATATTAGTACGGTAGCGAATCACGCCGCAAACTTGACTACAGCAGGTAACTGACATAGCGGTGACAAACCCATCCTATTCGCTCATGATGACACATCGAAAATCAGAGAGATAAATCAATAATTCTCACTTAACTTTTAATGCAATGCAAACAACAGGTTATATCAACGAATGCAAAGAGCAAAACAGCCAATATCAAGAATGCAGAGATTGGGAGGGATATGCTTTGATAGTGAGTAGTTTGGGAGTTTTTTGACACTTTTTTTAAATCGTAGTACTTTACCTTGCGAGAGATAGAGTAGATATTATGGTATTAATAATTACCCCTCCCAATATGTCTAAAATACCAAAGACTGTCACAACTACTAAAGAAAATTTAGCTAGCTTCAAAGATAATTAATCAGAGGAAATCTGTCTGGTCAAAAACACTACGCTATTTTTACCCAGTTAGAAAATCATATCAGAACACACGAAGCCCGACAATCAGTGTTCAACCTGGAATACGCACTAAACCGCTGTTAAGCAAATTATAAAGATCTCGGGCGACCTTCTATGTCAGTATAGCTGTGTAAGCGATATTGGACAATCAAATATGTACTTATACCTCTCTCTAGGTGTAGTCGAGACTTTGGGAGCCCCGCCTATTCCCGATAATATCTTTTCACTGTTGCAAAACATATTGTCTTATTTTGTCATCGCAGCGTCAAAACCACATTCGATTTTCCAATCATAAGAGCAAATTACACAACTGCACTATGGGAAACTTGAACGTACTTCCCATGCCTCGTATCAAACTTAATTTAACAAATACTGTACATTGCAACGCCATTAATTACAAACCCTGTTTGATTTCTAGATTTTGCAAGTCGCGGTCTTATTAATTTTAATCACAGCGCCACTGGGCGTCTTCCTGATAGGAGTAGCGGGACCGCGTCTTCTACCAAAATCCGTCAACACATTAGATGTAAATCGGGGTGGCAAGGAGGTAAGTAAATTGTTTCCATTTCTGATTCGCAATACCAAGTAATAGCGATTTTTTTCTGTTATTTCGCAGATCGAAAGCAGTGGATCGGGGGACACGAGCGTTTGGGCGAGCGAATCTAGTTCTTACGTTGAACAAAGTAAAGGTAAAATTCTCTCATCCCTTGGTATGTACGCTTATTCCATACATGTCATACAATGTACACAAGTAGCATTTCATTCAACCATTATTTCTATGGATGCCTAGCACAGTTGTACATCGTTTCACCGCCAATGACAAGTCTTATATAAATTCATTTGTATCCTAAATTTATGAAAAGCAAAACGTCGATCTCGTAACAGTCATAGTCTATACCCTATACTAGTCTATAGCCGGATCCGGCCCGCGAGATCAGCTCAGCTGGAAATCTATTTCGGAACTCGAATATCTATTTCGGGTCGGTTGTAACGAGTGAGCCCGCGTTGAATAACCCCTGATAACTCGCGGACCAATTTCCTTCTCACTATATATGACATACCAATGAATGTAGAATTTCATAACGAACCTATAGATATAAGCCTCATATGCACAGCAAACTTATGGGAGCCGTCATCCTCTTTTTAAGTCACCAACTACTTAGTTACTTAACGTCGATTGTACTTAGCCATCTAGCGGTTGGAAGTTTTTACATTGCTTAACGGTTCTAAATGATGCAACAGTGACATCTAGCGGTTAGACATTTCTACTTCGCAGAACGCTTATAAATGAACTTCTAATGATTCAATCACGCTGAAATTAGCACATATGAGACATATTACATTAACCCACATTCCTTGGAAAAATTTGGTCGATTTATTCAGGTTAACCTCGAAAAAATCTACTTCGAAACTCAAATACCTATTTCGGATCGGATGTAACGAGTGACGCCGCGTTGAACAACCCTTAATTACTCGCGAACCAATTGCATTCCCACTATATATGACACACCAATGAATTTATATTTTCATAAAGAATCTACACATACAAGCCTCATATGTACAGCAGACTAACGGGGGCCGTAATCCCCTTTTTAAGTCACTAAGCACTTAGTTACTTAACGGCGATTGTACTTAGCCATCTAGCGGTTGGAAGTTTTTACATCACTCAACAGTTATAAATGATCCAATAGCGACATCTAGCGGTTAGAAATTTTTACTTCACCAGAGAGAGGCCGATCCGAAATAGGTATTCGAGTTTCGAAAAAGATTTCTTCGAGGTTAACCTAGGTCCTAGATCAATCGACTAAATGTTTCAAGGAATGTTGGTTTATGTATCACGGTTCATATGTGCTAATTTTAGCGTGATTAAGTCATAAGAAGTTTATTTATAAGCGTCAGGTGAAGTAAAAATTTCTAACCGCTAGATGTCACTATTGGATCATTTATAACTGTTAAGTGATGTAAAAACTTCCAACCGCTAGATGGCTAAGTACAATCGCCGTTAAGTAACTAGGTTAGTGACTTAAAACGGGAATTACGGCTCCCATTAGTCTACTGTGCACATGAGACTTATATGTATAGCTTCGTTATGAAATTCTACATTCATTGGTGTGTCATATATATCGGGACTGTAATTGGTTCGCGAGTTATTAAGGGTTGTTCGCGAGATGACGGGGGATTCGGGAGAAAATCATAATCGAGCGAACGCCTAGCGTACAACCGAGTAGTTGTTTGATTAGCATAACATTTAACAAATGTACAGTTGTAAATTTTATATATAGATTAGTATCTTTATCTGCGTAAAATGCCGAGTCCAATTTTATACTATTCTGCATTTGTTTTTAAATACTTTACTGTAATTACGAATCCCAACACCAAAAGGAGAAAATTACTTAAATTTATATTTTGATCAGGTAATCACAACAAAAGTTATGTGCCAGATGCAATGCAAAACACAAAGCTGTGAACCTTCAATCAAAATCAAAAACCTGCTCAAGGCTGTGTGATGCGTGCAATTTCTGTCTACTATATTTACATATATTTAGAGTGTATTTGACTGTATTTGAATACCTACACCTGACCTAATATCACATGTATACATGCTGAATAATTTTTCAAGACACAAATATAGATATTAGTTTTTATTGAGAACTTTTCCAGCGATTTATTTGCCTCCGGAGAGCAAAATTCCATCGTACTGTAATCAGAATATGAGAGAATTACAAATGCAGTTTGAGATAAAGATATTTCCAATATACTCATAAGATAAGTCGCACCAGCTCTGTCATTACTATAAGTTGTATTTTTAATACCAATGGTACTATAAGTAAATAAATAAGCATTCACGTTACGCAACTCATGTAGGAGTTTATACGGCAGGTGCAATTTTTATGGCAGTGAATCAAACAGAAAAAGTTTGCAAGTATTCAAATGTATGTTCTACATAAAATACCTCAAAGGTACAGATTATTTCCAACTATTTTAAAGTCAGTTCAGTGTATAGTGATTCAAGAACAAAAGTGGATTGAAAAATCTCTTCAAGACAACAGTTAACACAGCAAAACAAAATCGAAAATCAAAAAAACACTTACTTTCTGCTGGAACCACTTCATCGTGTCGAATTTCGTAATCCTATGGGAGAATCCAACTCTGTTCTTCTTTCTCCTGCGATAACGCACGTTGTATCCGGCACGCGACATGACAACGTAGAAATCCATGCCGTAGATACCGATAGAAGGATCATACTAGGTAACAGATGGAATAAAATGAATACCAGCTCACCCAACACTATTATTTATCATCTATGCTTAGATCTGAGATATATATATATACAGGAAAAGCACCAACGGCAGGCATTCAAATTATGCCCATGTCCAAATGTCTGACAGCCATTTACTAGAAAACTTTACCATGATATCGGCTTAAAAATACAAATCCAGTTCGGGAATATTTAAATAAACACATTGGGGCACTGCATGAAATTTACACCAGCGCCTTCATTGATGGAAATTGATTTTCAATGCACTCAAGGTCCTTTTTAGTCGCACCCCCTTCATGTAGCATCTGGAGCATGTGCCATACCTCAGATACACCATCGGCTAGGATCAAGTGGGTTAACAAAAAAAGACTGGGAATAGTTTTTACCTCCCATATTTTTAACCACTAGGAAGCTCAACATACGATATTTGAAACAATTCTTTAACAATAGTCACCTTGATGCCGAGATCAATGTGTTCCTGGATGCCAAAACCAAAATTGCCGGTGTCTGAGAAGTTTCCTTTCCTAAGTTCGTATTCCCTCACCTGACAATAATATAACACTTGAATAGCAATAAGTTACTTCTCTGGTGATTTATTTTATGTATAGTTATGTGTTCTTCAGCAGTACAATTCAATTCAGATTCAGTAATACCTTCAAACCACGCTCCAGTATCTCTTCGGCTTTTGCGCCTCTCACGGTACAATGAACTGCTATTTTTTCATTACGCCGGATCCCAAAAGAGCGGACAGTATAGCGAGCTGAGGAAAAGTATTAAACCTCGATTAAAAAAATGCAATGTAGTTAGTGGTTCTCAAACTGGGCTCCGTAGCCCCAAGGGGTACGCGAAGCCTGTTTTAGAGGGAACGCGAAGTACATTGAATTGTACTAAATGAATGTAATAAACAAAAAAAATACATTTTTGAGTTGCCTTCCTAGTTAACTATAATAATGAAAATGAGTTCACACGTGTTCGAACGGGAGTAATCTTGTACCACCATAGCATTGAAGTATTTTGAAGGGCAGTCCAGCGTCATCATGATTCAATATATTTTCTATGGGGTCACGAACCATTGAAAAAAAAATTAAGGGGACCCCTACACAATTTTTTTTTAAAATTGAGAATCACTGATGTAGTTGATGCAAAGAATAGTTAGTTGTAGTAGCATTCAATTGTTATCTTGTACGATCAAAAGTAGTAATTTTAAGAATAAAAAAAATACCTTTAGAAAACACGGGTGTTTGGCCAGTCAGTTGTTCAATCACCTTTGCCGCCCTCGTGAGCCTGTCACCTGATTCACCAACACAAATGTTGAGGCATAGTTTTTCGATGCGAATGTCTCGCATCACATTCGACTTCTTCTCGTTCTCCTGCAAATTCAAGAATAAGCTTAATGAACGGCTGAAAAGGAAATCTGAATCCGTCCATGCAATTCCTATCTACGTAGTGAAAGATACATGTATCTAACCAGCGAAAAGTGATCACGCACTTCGCCAAACACTGAACGGGTGAATTAAACTCGTCATTTCTCCATGAAAACGGCCTATTCACTAATTATTTACTGTGTTAGTCGTGTCTCGGTATACATACAACGCGTACGCACAAAAATATGAATAACATTAGATCAATATCAACAATTTAAAACAATATATATAAACGAGATTCAGTAACGTTACCTCGGCCATGATGCTTTCTGAAAAGAGACCGACGTGCGGGAATTATGGGACATATTTGCCATTTGTTCCGGGGTTACGACCTTCCACCTATACCTATGACGTCAAATTTTGTAGTTTTCAATACTTCATAAGATATATATATTACAAGTGCTATGGAATCTATACAATCAATAATAATGTTGTACAAAAATTCGAAACGGTTTTTGTATACATTAAAGTGAGTATAAAGAGCTAAATGCAAGATTTAGGAGCCTACATCTAGTTTTCTGCGATGGCATCATTCTCTAGTGGTAATACATGGGTTGCCATGGAAATCTATACATACAAATAAAATGTTCTCATCAGTGTAGATTGTAAAACATGATGCTTATTATTTATTGTAGAGTCTTTAATTATGGTTTAAACTTTAAAGTATGGTGGAGTGTTTTTTTGCAAAATAGTGAAGTACTTTTTCAAAGTGCCACAGTATTCTAAGTATACGGTGTTTACGGATAAATATTCATTGCATGCAAAATCGGAATTTGTAAATAGTTTATCAGTTAGTTAAGTACTTCTGCTGTGATCTCCTAGTAATCTTAAGCGTTAGTTGATGAGCTAAGTCGAAGATGGTGAAAAAGAAATCTGGCAAGAAGAAGGGAGGAGGAAAACTTGCAAAGATGAGCGAAGAAGAACGGATTCTCTTCCTGGAGCAGAAAGCTTTGGCTGAAGAGGAAATGCGAAAAAAGAAGGAGGACATGTTAATGCAATTTTTAAAGGTTTGGAAATTTCAAATCGAACTAAATACATCACACATCTTATGACATTGGTTTATCATTAACTCTTTAATATCATATATTTATTTAAAAATATTTTTATGCTTTGTATAATCGACAACGATTGTAAAGAGGTGTGTATTTCTTTCCAGGATAAACTCGGAAAAGAAGAGAAAAGTGCAAAAGTTAACTTGAATAAACTGAATCAGCAATGGAGACATATCATGAGAGAGAGCAAATCGAAAGAACTCAGGAAGGTAACCAATATTGTAAAATTGTAAATAAAAGTAATCATTAGTGGGGGATGGAGTTTGGGTACGTATCAAGGATTTTCTTGTTCGCCTCGTTTCTCTGTTCCCATCTTTGCTATATACTAGTTTCCGTATGCCGATTTTCGAGTGAATTCAAATTTCATTTGCCTGATATATACTTCTTCTACAGGACATTGAGATACTCAGTCAAACATTCGAAAGAGTGGTCGATCGTAAAGACAGTGTCATAAAAGCCCTTGCCACAGATTTAGAAGAAGCAGAAGAACAATATTCAATGGCACTTCGGAGTCACACTGAGAATATTGATGAAGTTGTTGGTAATATAAATTTGTAATACTAATTAGTAACTACTAATCAAATACTAATTACGATAGGATTTTTGACAGAGGGCCATAACAAACTGATTGAACATACTTTTTATAGTTGTTATTCGATTTTACATTAGATTTACAAAGAAGCCGTCTTCAGAGTTTGGAAAACGAATATGCAAAGGAACTACAGGGCCTACAAAATGAATTTGATGATGAAAAGATGAAGGTAGCTTGTAACCACTAGTTTCTATTTTGCAAATTCAAGAATGAGCGTTTCTAAGCAGTTCAGTTCTTTACGGATAGCAAATTCTTTGCATCAAATTTTAGGTTTTTACACACCTTTCAGTATTCATATTATTTTTCCATACCAGGTATCAGATACACGCAAACAGGAACAACGTATGCTGCAAGATGTTGCCTTCGCAATGGAACAGAATTACTCGGAGAGAGAAAATGATGCAAAGCAAGAATTTCAAAGTATGAGAGATGAAATTAAAAACAAGGTGACTTTTTTCTATTTAGATTAGTCTTATCATGAACCAAGGTATTTTAGAGATGGAATCAGGTATTTTTATGCCCTTGTGTGATTCATTATTTTTCACAGACTTTATATTGCACATATAAATTTCAATTAAATAGTATGTTATAAAGAAGATGTTGTTCGATGACCCCTCGACCTCATTTACAAAGTTAATAAAAATGCTTTATCTTCCAGAATCTCGAAGAAAAACACGCCTTGCGTATCCAACTCGAAGGATCTGTGGAAGCGTTGTGGAAACAATTTCAAGCAGCTCTGAAGAGTTATAATGAGACAACGGAAGAGCGAAAAATAGCTTTTGAAAACCTCAAAACGAAAGATGAGAAGAGTGCAAAAGAAATCGAAATGCAGATGAGAAAGTTGCAAAGAATACAGGTATTACTTTCCATAGCATTCCAATTCCGCACACTATTCATTATTTAATAAAACCAGGACACCATCACACAACTTCGAAGCAAAATGCAACAAAACACAAGGGAATGTGAAGATCGGAATAAAGATTTAAGAGATGAAAGGGAGTTGATTCTCCATCATTTCCAAGAACTTAAGAGTCAGATGAATGCCACAAGAGAGCACGAAAGAGCCAACCTGACCACGTTAACTTTGCAAAGCAATAACGCTATAAAGAAATTGACCAAGTAGGCGCATGTCATATGTAGCTCCTGCACTTAAACCATTAAAAGTAATTATTGGTTTACTATATTCATGGTTAATACATAGAGTTCACAACAAAGGGGAAAGGATTCTGAAGGTAGCCGAGATGTGCAGGAAACTAGAAACAGAGGAGGAAAAAGTACTTCCTTTTTATGCATCCAGTCTCACTCATGAAGAGGATGAAGATGTTTCAGTATGTCCAACTGATATTTAATATAGATTTTACTTAATCCAGCAACCACATTTCATACCAGAATAGAACACAGAACGCTTCTCTCAAACCAAAAAGCATGCTCACAAAAATGAACTCATCCAATACTATGTGAAAGCATATGGCAAATCTAATGGACAGTATTAATCAGAATAGTATTACAGTAATCCCTTACCTATTTTAAACCATTATAAATCATTCACACACTCTTATTCACCCTTCCCACAATCATTTGACCTGTTATTTGAAATTTTAAAAACTTTTAGAGCTTAAACATAGTAGGACTGTACTGCACGGCATTTATCATGAAATAAAATACATACAATATTGCATTAAAATACATACAATACAATATTATATGAAAATCCGCGATGTAGCGAGGGACGGCTGTACTTAACTATACTACTACAATATGACAACTTAGTCAGATCTCAGATCAAAGAACTGTTTTTCAATATATTCAACAGGCAGCCGTTATGGAAGAGCCTACCGAAGAGTTGGCCGGTGTCATGCACGACTACAACACACTGGAAAACTTCTGGAAGCGTTACAATAAAGTACTTCTTGATAAGCTGGCACTTGACAAAGAAAAGCAAACCCTATCACAGGTAATTCATAGTTTTTAGTATGACTCGAAATAGACCTTGACTAAAATTCCAATTCACAGGAAAATCAACAACTTCGAACTGTTCTGAAACAGTATCTCGATGGAATATCTGTAAATGATGAAATATTGAGCCAGAACAATCCACTGTTCGTAGTCAACCACAGAACCAATGTCAAGTATGTACAGCCAACTTATTTTATTTCACATTACTTTATGAAACAACTGCACCTTTGTTATTGATAATTTTGTGAAATGGAGAAAAAATGGTTTCGCATCTGATTGCTTTGCTCTTAGGTTGTCCGTGCCAGTAATCGACTCACGGGTCGAAAACCCCAACAAGTTATTGTTGTTGCAAGATGCTTCTAAAAAGCAGCCACATGGTACATTTTGTGTGGTGTGCTGTAGTTCTATATAACTTTGATAGCCAGTTCTATGATTGCAATTTTATTATGGTTTCGATGTGGTGTGAGGAACTTTGCAGTGAGTTTAGCGTGGTCAAGGGAATATGCTTCCACTATCTTCTGCTATTATATATTATAAATTACTTGTTAGATTGATCATAGGAGGTGTGAGAGATTCAAGGATAATTTAGCCTTGTTGAAACGGGACAAAGAACTGTCAAGTTTTTAATGAACTATCAGCAGTCGTACAACGGAGTAGCTATGGTACTATAATGATATACTCATGAGCAGGGGGTGATGACAGCCTCTTATCCATAGCTGCCCCATCAGTGAAAATGAAAGTTGTCACAAAGTACCTCAATATCTTTCAGTTTCGTTGAGCCATATTAACTTACTATTTCTTTCAGACTCTCTGTCCCAGTACTGGATCCACGGGTGAGAAGGCTAGTGCAAACAGT
Organism: Halocynthia aurantium; assembly: GCA_013436065.1. NCBI lineage: Eukaryota > Metazoa > Chordata > Ascidiacea > Stolidobranchia > Pyuridae > Halocynthia > Halocynthia aurantium. The sequence continues at coordinate 30,702 of QXVX01009107.1, read as the reverse complement.
TGTGGAAGCTGCACATATAGTGCAGTACATCAACACTTGACTTTCCGTATTGTTACATATTGTCGTACGCTTTTATTACTTTTTAAATTTAGCGATGATTGTTTATGAATTACAATTACTATTCTGAATAAACTAAGCGGTTTTAATATTTTTTCAAGATATTCCATATATATTCCTATACTACTGTTATTACCCAAACAATGAAACACTTACTAAAACTGACCAAGTGTGACAACACATTTTATTACTTGAAAATGACAATTATAACTATTTTACAAGTACAATAACAATAATAAATGTTACTTTAGTAAATTGTTTCAATGGTGAATATCTGATACTAGAATGCCTTCCCTCAGCACGAAAGCCAAACAAAACAGTTTCTCATGGGCCGAATTCTTATAACATGGATGGTTTAGTAAAAGGTAGTTTTCTTTCACCAATTCAAGGAAAGTGAAAAACTATGCCAGTCCAGTTCTTCAAATGTGGAACCAATGGTGGAAAGTTCCGCAGCAGCAAAAGGAATTTGTACTAGAAACCCTTGATTTGTGTACGGTACTTCATTTCATATATGATATTTTAATTAGCCTAAACATATAATGTTCATGTAAGACATGCTTTACAGAAGATTGAGTGTGGTTATAACTTCTATTTTCCAGAGACTAAGTACCTAAGTACTACCTCTTGTGGGAACATTAGATTTAACACCTTAATTATCCAGCCAAGGCTCATTTTCTATCAATAAAATAAAAGATGTAATGAGAATAAGCAATCGGTTAGGCATTTCTTTCAATGCCAAAAGCCGTTCCGGATTTTTAACTTGTAAAACTTGTACTGTCTATTTTTCAACAATACCTGCAATCTTTTAAACTTCATCCAGTTAATCTGAGCAATACCTAATTCACCTATTCCAAGATCCATGTCCAAATATACCACTACACAATATACACTCTGTATCCCGGTGAAAAAATAGCAACTTTCTCTAACAAATCACAATATTAAAGAACAACTTGCCTTGCCCACATTTGAGATTACGGTGTTCGAAAAGTTCGGTTAATAATAACGATTAGTTATAGATTTCTTTAAGAGACAAGCATGCAGTAACATCATTATACACAATTCAAACAAACGGGAACAGAACGTTTTTGACGTTGGCAGCGAGATTCCCAATTGGCAGAAGTATGATTATGATCCCATGTATTCGAACTTAAGAAGGAAAGGATGTACATAGAATAGAAGCGTGGGTCGACGATAAACTATTCCGGATTTTTAAGTACTGATGAATGGACGTGTGAATAAATATGCTTAAAACTGTGTGAGTAAATTTAGTAGTGCACAAAATTGAGAGTCTTCAAGAGATGCAAATAGGGCTGCATATCTTGTCGCTGATCCACATTTAAAGAATTCTGCAGTAACAAAAAGGGGCTATGTGTTATGACATACATACTTGATTTGAAATCTCTTAGTTATGGAATAAACAAAACAAACAACTTTGTTGCTAAATTGTACTAATTGAATGTACACAGGCTGTGCTAGGTTGGAGCTAAACTAAGATATGTACACTATGTCGTTTCAATTTAGAGGAAGAAATTGCAATAATGCTTTGCTGAACATACATTGTATAATTGTGAATCACATTAATGTCTTTTTTCACAGGTTGAGAACGAAACATCACTGCCAAGTAGGACCATAATACACTGGAACTAATTCAACTATTTCAGTCTAGTTTGAGATTACAATTCTCATTAATTTTGATTTCTGTATCAGTCTATCTGCATCCAATAAATAGAAAAACGTCTGGATTCATCAATAACTATAAGATATTACCTAGGTATCAGCGGCATTCCCATACACGAACAAGTAGGTCGACGCTGCCGGTTATTACGTAAGATGCTGTTTTGTGGATATCTGCAAAAAGATTAACGTTTGGTCGAGAATACTTAACAAAACATAGGTGATGAACATGATACTCACCTAAAGTAGTGACAAAATGATCGTGTGCATTGAGAGACTTATGACATCGCTTATTTTTAATGTCCCACACTTTGAGTGTTTTATCGTCGGAGGCGCTGAGTAGATATTTTCCTCGCGGATGAAAACTAATTCCGCGAACCCAGTTGTCGTGACCGATTAACATAAAGAGGCATTGCGAAGTCGACACGTCCCAGACGCATATAGATTTGTCGCGGGATCCGGAGGCGAGAAACGGTCCGGCTTTTGCTCCTTTCTTTAGCTGTGATTAGGTGATTATTCAAAATTAAATAAGAAAGGGCTTTCCTATGTGTTTTTGAATTGAAGTTCCAAACCTAGGAGCAAGTAGCTCATATAAAATACCTCTATACCAACAGCACTACATATATTAGCATTTGCAGATTCTGGAGCCCAGCAAACACATTCGACTACGTGAGAATGATGGCGCAGTTCTGCCTTACACTCTGTACTCGAAGTCACCCAAACTCGAACCTGATAATTTAATTTAAAGGTTATTTTCAAATCCTCCAGACTAGTGAAGAATCCTTTACTTACCGTTTGATCATTGGAACAGCTAGCCAAAAGCGTTCCATCCACATTGGGCCGGGCCATTCGTATCCAGTCCCTGTGACCCATGTATGTCTTTACACAATAGCTGAAAACAGCAATTGACACAATAATGTAAGGATTCAATTATATTAGATATGATCAGTACTGAGCTTACCCTGTAGCAACTTCCCACAGTTTCAGTGTCTTATCTCTACTTGCCGTGATCAAATGGTCACCGTTAGGCATGAAGGCAACTGACGACACATTGTGATCATGGCCTATATAAAAATACATCAAGCAAGAGATAGTACTACTGAAATAATACTAGCCAAGTCTAGCACAAACAATACTACTGCATAAATGTTATAAAATTGGAAGCTTTCTGAATAAGGTATATTATTTCCTTACCGCGCAAAGTTTTTTCGCATTCAAATGTGTCGAAATTCCATAGTTTAATGGACATGTCTGCAGAGCACGAAGCTGTAAGGGAAAGGTGGCAATCAAAATTCCATTCAATTCCAATTTACCTACACTTTCAATTATTATCCTCTGTCAGTTATATACAGTAATTAATATAGCTTGAAAACAAATAGAATGGACAGTATTAATTGTAGAGCTCTTGGAAGGCGATTCAAATTTATTAAGCCTGTGTTACAATTCTCAAACTTACTATATGACCATAGCAGTAGCAGTAGTAAAAGATTTCAAACACAAATAAATGTAGAATCATAGTAGACAAGTGAAACACAACATCTCTTTACCAAGGAGTTTGCCGGTGTTATCAAAAGACACATCTTGTACCGAGTCTGTGTGACCTTTAAGAGCTCTTTCATATGAGCCAGTTTCATAATCCCATATCTGAAAGAATACACAGTTCACAGCATGATACAACATTTAGTTAAGAACAGCATATTGGGATTAGAGAACGAAACGATTTAAATTTAAACAAAGTAATTCTTTTACACACTGAGCTCAGAGAACATGAGAATAGTACCGTTCTAGACAAAAGATAGTTATGTTGAATTTTTAACATTTTCGTTCCGTGTGTAGACTTTAAAGCGAAGACATTTAACAATACTTCACATAGTGATGTCTGGTTTGAGTGGTTTTACACCAGCAGTATAATGCAAGCGACTTAACTAAACTTAAATCGTCATGAATATTTTATGCATAGAGAAGCAGCACATCAGCCTGCTTTATTATATTGACCGAGAGAAATTTGAGTACTGCAGGGGTTCTACTTTAACGGCAAGTTGAGAGAAAGAGGCGATGAAAATTTCATGACTTGCAGACAATAAATATTGCTCCGGTATGATTATGTCTATTGACTTGTACACCTTTCAAACAGATATTTGAAAAAACTGAAGCAGCGTGAAGCTTGCATGAAAAAGATCAAATTCAAAAATAGTCCAATGACAAAGTTGAATCGAGACCATTGATATCACACACACAGCCAACATCAGTATCTAAAGGCACACCTTAATGGTTGCATCTTCCGAAGACGAGACCATAACGCTGTACTTCGGGTGAAACACTACTCTTGTGATGGTACTCCTGTGTCCACTTAGCGAGTGGCGCTCCGGCGGTCGAGGAATCCATTCAGTCGGGTCTTTGCGATCACGAGGTACCATGCCATCTCTCGTCTCGTTTTGAAGCTCATTTAATTTTGTTTCCAAGTCCATGACCTGAAAAAATTCATAAATCAACAATATATTTACCAACTGAAAACAGCACGTCTGAGATAGAAGGAAGTTCAGTAATGAACATTTGATTAGCATCACTGATTTGTGTGACCTTCACTATTTGTAATTTGTACTCTATCAATAAAATAGTACATATTATATGCAGTACCTTTCTCTGTAGACGAATAACCGAAGTCCATTTCTTCTCCATAAGACCATCAAATTTTTTATCGATGTTTTCAGACTGCAACAAGACAATGCATGAGAAATAACTGTATTTAGAATATTAGTTACTGAGTAGAATTGAATGAAAACATAATTGAGCATAATTAACATCTAACTATTATATTAAATTGACTGGGTGAGTACTCAAATAATCTTAGAGAAGTCTATTCGATACCGAGTATAATACTCACTAAATTTGCTTCAATTCTAAATGCAGCAAAGGCTTTTTCATATCCGCTTGTCCGTAAATATTCTGAAATAGCTTGATTCCTGCAGACAAAGAATGCGAATACCATAAGGCTCATATTCAAGTATACACGGTAACTGCAAACCTAAATCACTATCAACAACTTTGCAGTCGCAGGAAGTTTGTAGCATCCAAGTTAACAACATCTATCTATCTATCATATTTATTAATTAACTAAAATACTAAAAATATATATCGTATGGAAACTTACAATTCATCTCGCTGTCGTGATGACAGAACCATATTTCCGCTTAATTGTTTGAGATTGTCCTCCTAATAATAGCATCCACTAACACTGCTAAGGCCACAAGGATTCCAGGATATTATACAATTACAATATCATTTAAAATATTATGAACAACTTTCCTGCTAAAATGAATCTATATGTTTAATAATACAGCAGACAAATATGATTGATTAATTTACAACGCAATGGTTTCCAATGCACTTTCACAATCGCTATAATAGCTTGAATAGACTTGATACTAATATCAACTTCATATCAAGTAACCAGGTTCCTCCAAACTGCTAGGGTCTGCAACACTAATCACTAACCCTTTTATATTCAACTCGGATCATAACCCACCCTAATTACTGCAGTGATAGCAACCAGGTATGCACAGCCTGAATTTACTATACACAATTTTATATGCTTTACTTACAATGGAGTAAAAGACTAATTGTAATGAAGCTTTCCTTCAACCTGCTATATAACTTTGGGACAGTCAGCATGTGAACCGCACTGGACTGCACTAAAATGTCGGAAACAGGAAAATGTTTAAAACTAACCTCATGAAATAACTGAAATGGTTACTAATTATCCTCATTCTCGCCAGGTACTAGTTAGTTAAGTAGTGTGGACCCTCAAAATATTTGCTCACAGTTATGGTAGCTTGGGTTAACTTGTGTTACGTTAGATTTGGGTTGGGCACAAGATCAGGGTTACCTAACCCGAACATTCACAAAACATAACAAACTCCAAGGTAACGGCGCAACTGAACTACGGTAATATTAAAATCTCAAAAATTTAAACCAAAAATCAAAATATAACTTTTAGCCCAATAAAATTAGCTGCTACTAGTCTTCAGTGAAAGAAAAGGCGTATAAATAGCAGTATAGTTAAAATCGGGGAGATGACAATATTGATGATTTCATACAAATGTATCAAATCACACAATCATTGAACTTTTCATACACACTTTATTTACAATAACAACCATTATTTATTCTGTTGTATCCTTTGCAACAAGGATTGCATAGAATTCGAAGACACACACCCTTCATCATTATTCCTAAGACTCTCTGGATAGATATAACTATGGAACTATAACTGTACTTAGCAGAACATTTTGAAAACAAACACTGATGTGTCAACGGCAATTAATTTTTGCTGATGATGAAGATATATTATCACCGAATAGTGACAAACGATCAACAGTACACGTATTTGTACCGACGAATTAACGCATATCAATATACAACGGGTAATTATTTTGCTATTTCAAGGCAGAAAGAATCTACTGAAAGTTGAAAAACAAAATTGAAAATTTCTGACAAAGCTAAAATCGCAAAGCTCGACTATACAACGCCAATTACATTTTGATATTTTGATTTTCGTGTTTCATTGTGGTCTCTACAAACAAACCGAACTACTTACCAAGAGTTTATAGTGAATTTGACTACGAGTGCAAAAAAAGTGATAATCCTGACTAACAAAAAGACGTTACAGGACAAATGCTAAGACAAACAGAAAGACGGGCAAACGAGACTGTGGTTCAATGACAAAGAAGAGATTTTGAAAATTCCTATGGTTGATCTCGCTCAATTAAATGCGTAAACTTAAGCCCTAGAACGCAATCAGAATATTGCCATGCTTTCTGCTTCTAAATAGTTATTCTTTCAACGATGTGTTATTTCGTAATTATCTTATTCAGAAAAATTTAGCGTCACTTTTATCTCTTCAAGATAACAATAAGGTGGCTGCTAGATGACGTAATTATAGATTTTCGTTACAGCCAAACCAAGTCAATTTTGTATAAACAATGCAATAATATGCGATCAATGTAAAACTCGTGTATTTTCTGTATATTAAATGATAAATTCTTCCCAAATATACCCCAGTATAAAATATGGTTAACATCAATATATGCGCAACGAATAATACATTACTTCTTCTCTTACTTTTCTGTTTCGTTGAACTCCGAAGAGTTTGCATTCGATGTTACTTCTGCATGATAACTTTCACAAATAATTAGTTTTGACGTAAATTCCCGTAGATTCTACCTTGCGCACTTATCTATGTACCTGTTATGATATTTTACATTTGTTCTATTAGAAAATTCAAACTTCTCTTCGCCCAAAAAGAGGCGAATTACATTTCAATCATCGATTGAAAAACTTTCCTTCGGAACAATTGTTTAATTGATGCGCTTTTTCGTATTTCGAAGAGCTAGGCGTAATTATCGTAACAATTTTGTGTCATTGGCATATTGTAGCAGACGTTGTGAATTGATGTTATATACGTCAATGTCACATGTTACGTAATCTGCGTAAGTATTATGTCAATAAATTGTTTAGGAGCAATGTCTGTGACCTAATTAATTATGGCAAATGTGGGTGATGTACCAGTTCGAACTGATATAGAAATTCAATACCGCATGAACTTGGACCTTTATGGTTTGAAATTTGAACTTCCATCGGGCTATGGTAAACTTTCAAACCCCCGTATCGTTATCACGTTATTTTTTTATCGCAGATGTGTTATCACGTTATTTTTTGATCGCAGATGTGAGGGAAAAAATATAACGCATACCGAGAGTGCGTAAACAAACGTATCTTCGTCGCGTTGTCGTGAACTGGGTTGCTTCACGAAAAGATGGAATACTTCAATATTACTGTAGTCGCGGCTGTAATTGTTGTCATTGTATCGATAGCAGTGAGATTTTTAAGCACTACGTTCTTCAAGAAACGAACGAACGTCGTCGAAGACGAAACAACGTACACCAACATCTCATCCCTGCAAACTATTCCAGAGGAAGATGAAGAACACTTGCAGGAAATAGCAAGATGCGCTTTACTGCTTGCAAATTATGACCCCGATGAAGAAACGGAAAAGGGTTCCGCGGAACTGACGAAATCTCGAGGGGGCGGACTCGAAAATTTATTGATGAAGCCGGATGAACTTGATGCAGATGACGGTGATAGTTTGATGGTGAATCTACCGGAAAACATTGCAGAAGAACATGAGGTTAGGAATGTTCTTTGTCACTTTGCATATTCAAATACGTTTTATGGATTATTCTATTTGTTAAAGATCAGACTCTGGTATGGTTTTGACATCTAGACAAACAATATACAAATTATTGTCAAAGCAGTGGTAATATTGATGAATTTCCTCACACTATTTAAACAGGCTGATTTGATAGATCTGACTGCAGATGATATATCAGTGGCTGAAGATACAGAACCTGATAATGATCTTAGTCCTCAGGTTATTGAGTGTTCTATAACAGTAGTGGGTGATGTTTTGCATTGCAGTGGTTTTGTGTTCTTTCTAACATCTGTTTGTTATGCTTAGAATAAGCTTCTCATAGACTTTATACCAGTGGTGGACAGTTATTTTAGATAGCGCGGTGCTTTTCGAAAGGAGACAAATTTCAGTTTAGAATTGTCTAAGGGAATGTGATGTCACCCCTGTTTTCCACATTAACTTCTTGGATATTTCTGAAGTCAATTGTTTATAAACTAAACTTAGGTTATGTAGATTCAGTCTTTCCCATCCTTTTTTTCTTTTGTGACCACTTGCTTACAAAACACACCTTTTCAGTCGGGCTTTCTTTTGCTGAGTAGAGTGTCTCCTATTTACACATTGATCCTTGGTTAACAAAAGATCGAGTGATTTAAGTGTTGTGTCATAAATAAGTGTGTTGTTATACTTTATACATTGGAACAAATGGTCCTCATCTTGACTGTTAAAATTATGTATTGGAATAAAAATTTATATTGTTTTTGATAGGATATGGCTGATATAGCTAACGAATTAGATACCAGCATGAACAGTCAAGAAGATGAAATTGCTGACGGAATGGAGGAATTGGTTATCTCAGAAAATGAATCAACTATAGAGGTAGTGAATGCAATAATTCATCCTATGTCATTTTTCATTTATTAATTTCCGTAATTTAATAAAAAATTCAACCTCTTATTGTCAGGACTATTATGAATCCTATGTCGCGGACCGGCCAAAAATAATTGAGCTTAGTGATGATGAAAATGATCAGTATTTGGACAAAGAAAAACATTCACAGGTTCTTAAGCATACTTTGGGTTTCACTTTGTTGCGAAAATGTACCTTACCTACATCTCCCTAGCTTTATTCAACCGATTGTTCACAGGATGAAACTGGGAATGTTGCAGAAGCATATTCAGACCAAAGTGGTTCTCCAACACTGTTGAGTCCGGCGCTAGAAAGAAACACTGCGCATAAAAATATTTCAACGAAAGAAGATGCTACTTCCAATATATCCAATGAAGGTTTGATTTCTTATACATCCACTTTTACCATGATGGTGATAAATTAAATAGTTAAAAATATGTCCAGTAAATATATTTACCTGGTAATGTGCCTGGTAATGTGCAGTTTCCTGTTGAATAATATTCCTCGTCTAATATATCAATGACCAATTTTCCTTGTTGACTAATTTAGCCAACAAAGTCGTTGATGAAACAGTTGTTACAGCACTGATGGAGCTAAGTTACGAAAAGTTTGAGTGTTACGGTATAGAACAGATCAATAGCGTCACTAGTCACAACCAAAATCTGTCTAGTCTGCGTGAAAGAGAGCCAAGATCGTTATCAGGATCTGGAGATGTGAAAACGTTTGCTACAAAGAAAACTGATGCCAGTACAGATATTGAGAAAGAAAATAAAAATCTGCAGCACACAAGTTATTCCAACAGTGCAGGAGACAGCGATATATATACTATTAAATCTAGAGATATTCCTGCAAACAAAGCTCAGATAAAACAGGTTGATCAAGTATTGGAAAGCAGGATTAAATTGAAAGCAGAGTTACTGATTATTAGAGCAATGAGACAAGCATTCCAGGAAGAAATTGCAAATGAACTATTATATGCTGTGGAAAAATTCATTTCAGATTACCCTGGGTACAATAATTATTTGCATTAGTATATTCTCATTACAATAAACCAATACTAAAGCATGTCTTCTAAGTGTAAAAATATTGTGATATGTTCATATGTTCTTCGAATAACAATGTTCAACAAAATTTAGTGGTCACTGGACAGTCGGATCTCATGGAAAAGGACCAGCAGATGGGAGCTACAAGTTCTAAAAATTCGTTTGGGAAAAAATTTGGAGAAATATCATCTAGTTTAACAGAAGAAGAATTGGAAGCTGAAAAGAGGTTAATTATACTATACGGATACATGCTAATATAAGATTGTTACTGGGAGATACATGATCATTCATTTGAAGTGTTTTCTACCTGAATTAAAACAGAACGCAAGAAGAACAATTGAGTAGCATACTTGAAATGTTGAAAGGAAGCCCTGAAATGAGAGGAACACTGACGGAAGATGATATTGAGAATCAGATGAAGTTGTATAGTCTCTGACACAGTAGAAGATATTGATCTTCCATACCTCTAACTTTTGATGTCGTGCATCATTTACTGTATTTTAATATCTTAGTTTACTGTGGTCAACTCCTTATGTCAGTGCTTATTACTTCTGTACACACAAACTGTTCTATTTTATTTCTTCGCTGCTAGTTCACTAGTTACTTCTAAAGGATCTACTTCTGTATGAGGTAAATGCAGCTGGTCGGTATTTATACAGTTGCTTTTAGATGTAACTTTAACATGTTTTTAATGAATGAAAAATAAATTTTGTTGAACACCAAAGATTGGAATCTGAGTGAGCAATCAGAAATTATATGTAATTCTTTCGTTAAATATATCTTCAAGAGAGTGCCCTCTATTTTAAAGAGTAAGTCTATTGGGTAATGATTTTAGCATTTCTAAAACTATTGCTCTTATTTTTGAAACGGGAATTGAATACTGACTTATCATAGAAGCATATCCCAGATGTATCAGGGAGGATCAGGCTTTTTTAAACTTCATTCTTTTTGAGAGGAGCAATAATATCGAAATGACACATACCATAATGTAAATTATAAGTAATATGATATACTTATTATCATCTCTGCCGCAGATAGCATACGCTGAAACTCTTTGCATTTCCGCGGCTAAAAATTGAGCAACATTCAAAGAACGAAATAGCTTGGAGGCTAGGAATTTGCGTAGACTTACCTTTTGGTAACGGAAATTCTTTGCACTCGTCGTATATTCTATCATTTCTCATATCGTCCAGGCATAGATATTTTCTTCTTTGGTAGACCTTACCGAATACACTTGTAACGTTTGCCTTCGGCTGACAAGGTCCAATTTTTTCGTGGTAGCCAAAGGAAATCTAATACGGAATAAAGAAATTGCAGTTACAACAATTTTCTACTTGAAAGTCTTTAGCAAAATATATTTACCTGGTCAGAGGGATTGTTGAAGACCCAAATTCCGATAATCACGAGCAAGTAAACAAAAATAGAATTCTTCGTCCTTGCGTATCTCATCGGCAAGTATCCATCAATATATTCTGGATTCCGCTGCTAAAAGAAGTGACCAAATGATGTTCACGAAACTAGGATGAAGTGCTTAACATTGCAACTTACACTCTTCAAGAAGTAATGAGTAAAACCAAGTAGATATACTGTGAGCATCAGTATAACTCCGTGGAATATATTTAGGTTCAAGTCTTGGAATAAATGAAAGAATGGAGCCAGGTGTGTAGCTATAGTGGCAATGAAAGCGAAAACAGCGCCAACCAGAATCAAGAAACCTAACAAAATATACAAAGCATAAAAAATAAAATACAAGAAATTTCACAATGGTATTCAATATCCTGCCTACAGAAACAATGATAGGTAATGACTTACATTTTCTCAAGGTACTGTTGTTTTTGCACCAAAAGAGATTAAAAAGTAGCGAAAGGAAATACGCGCTGCCTGCTTGGAAGATGGCATTAACCACTGGAAATCCATAGAGTCGTACCCCTGCGAAGGGGTCGGTATCGTGCCATACGTACCATAGGTAAGTAAAGCAGGTCAGGTCGAATATTGAGTTCAAACAAAGCTGCAAACAGTATGGTTATTTTTTAATCAGAATCGACTCTATTGACTGCATGCCAATACGTTTGAACTTACGTGGAAAAGGACAACAGCTACAGGTTGCTGGTATATCGAGAAATTTAATACCTCTGTTATAACGTACGAGGAATATACGAAGACAGAATAAAACAGTGTGGTTGCAAAAGGAAGTGCTGAAAATAGTGACAGGACACCTACAATACAAAAATAAATACATCCTGGACATATTTATACATACTGTATTGATAAATAGTAGATTTATTGAACAGTACTATTCTTATTTACCTTGTGCATGCCATCCTTGTGTGATATCTGGTAATAAAGCTAACGGGATTTCAGTGATGTAAAAATAAACGACGCATGTCAGCCAGAGGTAAACATATTTCCCAGTCGGTCTGTGATACAACAACAAATTTATTATCCACGACGTAGAATATAACGTATAATGAACCCAAGGCAAATTCTGCTGTACTAACCTGCTTGAACAAGATGGTGTACCGAAGTAATTTAATTCGCTTATTGCAGTCATCAAGTTGAATATACTCCATAGACATACGGTAAGTTCCCATATTAAATAGGTCGGATGATAGTACCATATATCAAGGGGATTACTAAACACGATGAAACCGATATCGTATCGACGAAGATAATTCTCGGTATTATCAGACAAATCCATCGTAACCATTTGAAATCTAACCGACTATGTTTCGATAAAGGCGAAATATTATATATAAAAATTACATCTAAATATAAATTATGGGAAACGAAATCATGCACCAGAGTTATTTATACATATCCTGCCCTCTGAAATGAAACACTGTATAAATTCATAGCCGTGCTCAGAGAACCAATGTTCATGAACATTTACCTAGGACGGCTATTACTGTGTTATGGTTATAACCAATTCGTTTTTCTACGCCGCGGGTGACTGTTTGAACTGTTCAAGTCTTGTTGCTAATGACATTAATAAATCTAAACAATGATCCACAAGGAAATTCTATTCGAGAAATTTACGAATCCAAAATACAGCCTTGGGCAGAATAAAAAAATATTTTTAAATTAAAATTTAAAGCTTTAATGCGTTCTATGAAAAAGTCATCAAATGCGTTGAGCCAATCGCTGTTCAGCTTGTTGCATAATAACAAAACTGTCTAATATCAGGACCATGTTAAATAATATGTTTTTCTAAAAATTTATAAATTTCAAAGCTCAAGAACCATCGAATATGCATTGTATCTGCTAAAACATAATTTCAAGTTAGCGCTATTCACTGGTTCTAACGTCATAAAAATCACTGTATATAACAGTTCCTTCGCTTCTTATCCATACGGAATATAGATTGTTAGGCATTAAGTTGCTTACGGTTGCTTCCATCATATTGTTCTTAGCTTGATCACCATAAACCACGGGTGCAGCTACTGCTGGTGCATCTGCCAAGTACTGTAAAATATATTTTTTAATAATATACCAGAAATAACTTTTGCATACACACAAATCCATCCAATTGTCTGTACATTAACGAGAAACCAGACAACAATGTCCAGAAGAGAATACGTACCACCATAGCAGCGTATGCTTGGTAGGATGCAATGCCTTCAATATGCTTCCACGTCAGATGTATTGTCGTAGGTGTTGTCTAAAATAAACGATATTTCATTTCGGTCATCAAACGCGTTAAAATTTTCATTAAAATTATTTTAAATTAATTGCACTCACTGTTATGTTGATAACTTCAATGGTCACCATCTCTTCAGCGCTGCATATGAAAAAGATCAATTATTGATCGTTAATGAAGACCTTTTACTGTATGAAAAACGGTAAACCTAAAATGTTTTGACTTACTCTGTGATATATGTTGGTTGCACGGTTGTAGTTGTGTGTGGGGTTCTGGGTTGTTCCACATCGCTTTGGGTGACGTTGGCACGACGAACTGTGAACCAAAATATCGCTTTAGGATATATATCGTCCATAATCTCGATTATCTCAAATTATTTCCATGATATTCGTATGACGCTTTACTTACGTAGTTTACAGCGATCCAAAAAGCTTGAGTGCTTGAAATAATCGAAGCCAATCGCCACATCAAGTATTCTACCGTCAAATACACCGACACAAACACAATCGTACTGGTACTTGGTATAATCGAATATGCATTGCAGGCTGGAGTACGACCCATCTATTTCGCAATCTAAAGAATGAAGACTCTTGTTAATGTGGGATAAATTCGACTACAGTTCATGAATCCATAATTCAGATCATAAAATTTTCATTTTTCCCTTAGCTAAAGCTCCTTTTACATAACTTGCCCAAATCCAGGTACATAAAACTAAGATCTGAATAACAGTGTATATTTCGTCCAAAGAAAGATAAAACAACCTGGTATTTTCTGTCCACCATTGTGTACGATTGCTCCTCGACTTCGTGTGCATTTTTGCTGGTCCATAAGAATCCGAGTACTAACACTGAAATACGACAATTCGCGATCACTGGATTTGACTACGCACGGTAAGACGTTCGTTACGACATTTTAACTAGCATGCAAGAAACGGAAAAGTAGAGCAGTTGTTCTCGATTCCCAAGTCATATTTTTCCCTTCGAGAATCCCCATTTTATCTTTAAAAGCTTACCATTTCCCTGCATTTGTTTTTTCCTCGTCTTCCCCGTTCCGGCAGACTGTTTTTCCATCGCAAAGATCATTTTCCTCCAAGCAGACATGATGGTGAGGCCTGTTCAGCGGTCCAGGAACACACTGATATCGATTGGCGGGGCAATCTGCATTGAGAAAGATTGAGTTATGGTTTATTCATAATACAGACATTTACAATGTGCGAGTGTACCTGTTTTAAACTGGGTAGCTCCAATCGGAATTCCCTTGTCATAATACACTTCAATTTCATAGCCTTTTCCGCTGAGAAGATATTCTCGTTCAATGTAGTGATAACCGTCGTCAGCCAAATTGAACCAGTTTAAGACGGTAATGTTTGATATCGACATGCTCAGACCATTTTCAGTTGAAAACTAAATAATAAAATCGAGATAATATCAAATTCATAAAAACAGGGAAAGGATAGAGTTTATCTGCTTACCTCTTCGTGAACGCTTACTATGTATTCAGTCACGTATTTCGTTGGCTTGAACTTCGCTCTTACGAAATCCATCCCTTTCTATACCGAAACAAAGCATTATATATATATATATCTATACTTATTCATGAATTCAATAATACTACCTCCATAATTTCCACTGGAATTTCCGGTACGGGAATCGCATGCCCCATTTTCATTGTACATACGGCAAAAAGAAAGAATATAATATGCATTTCGCTATATCACTTGAACGTAGCAAAGTCTTGAAACCGACGAGTCCTGAATCTCCCAGAGTTACAATCTTGTTACTGGAGACTACTGGCATAGAAGGAATGAATTCCACGTTTTTAATTGACGTTATCCACATATTAAAGGTAAAAATCTTGGGGTTCATAGCCGCAGGAGATAAAGGAAATGTGACAGTTGTAATTAGCAATATTATTGTTGTTTTACTGTCGTTGATAATTGTTCGACAAAATTCATAATTTGTTACGATGCGTTTTTCAATAATCCGTCCGGATAAAGTTTTTTTTAGTGTAAATCAAGCCTTTTTGGAACTAGCCTATTTGCATTTTTACTCCCTATACACACATTTACATCACATCATATTAGGCTATTATGATTTCATACGAACCAAAAGGAAGTAAACGTCAGGATGTTGTGTGACATTCTATCATGACAGGTTCTGTCAAGTCATGTCAATGGAATCACTTAAATTACTGACAGTGTATAAACTCACTCTACAATAAAAAAAACATACCAATCAATTAGAATATATATAAGATCTGCAGAAAAATAGTCAAATGAAATATCTTTACGCGATCAGAGAAGACGGGGTGTGCAGAAGACTTTAGTATAGCAGCGCGAAGTTTTATAACGTTAGGGCACGAAATCTCTGAAGTAGCTATTCAGTACTTTAGTTAAGAATCTATAAGAAACAATGAGTATGAAGTTTACCGCATATCTTCGACTTTTCTTACTTGCTAGCGCTGCGATACAGTCAGATGTCAATAGCAATCATATCGTCCTGTTGGAGGTATAGTTTGAATAAGCAGCCTTATGATCTTATGCTTACTGCAGAGCTCTTTTTTTTATCTTCCTGTTCTACTCACTACGTTGTTGTTAACTGTTGTTACAGCCAAGCAGCACCTCAGTGACGGTTCATTTTTTCCCAGCGCAAGACGTACAGGCTTACAACTGTTCGGTAAACTTAGAGGTAATGATTACACGTGTGAAGATAAAATAATCATTAATGATCATTTTACAACAATTTGAAATCAGTCGCTCGTTATTTACCCACGTGCTTCATTCGTATTATTGTATTCTCATTGAAGGAGGAATCACTTGAAAAAAACGAGTGGAGAGTCGTTCATCAAGATGAAATGGGAGGACGATTTCACAATCAAATAACCTTTGATTCCTTACTTCCCAACAAACTTTATATTTTTTTAGTATCTTTTGATGGATCTGTTGCCAATAGATACACGTTTTTCACAGGTAAGTCGCCGTATAATAAGCATTTAATAATAGGCCTGCTCTCGGTGACGATGACGACATACTATCAAGTTTTTATTTTCAAGCGAATCAACAAGGCAAGACAGAAAAGAATAATCTTTATGCCACAGAAAAACCCAAGTTGGTTATTTTATGTGTTAAATTATGCCTCATAACTTAAGCCTAGTTATAATCGATATGCATATATATGTGATTGATTTTGCAATAGACAAAGTGTGGGAACGCCTCCAGTTCAAAAACGGGATTACAAGAAGACATTCGAAGAGATGATAAGAGAATTGGAGCTTCTTCAACTCGTTCAAGAATCGTGAACAAATAGTTTTTTGTGCTTTTATGTAATTTACAAATCAGGTCTTTAGAAGCAGAAAAAGCTAAACTTTGTAGTTTCTCTGGGTTGAAACAGTAAAGTAGTCATGTGTTTTACTTAACTTACAATATGAACTCAGAAAATAAGAGAATATCAATAGAACGATTTGATACAAAACTTTATGCATGGGCATATCACCTCAAATCGAAACGCGCTGCCAAGAGAGTGTCTTGCCTTATTGCTACTGACTGGAAGACTCTTCAAGGCCTATTTATTCACATTACTCGGTAGATTTCACCACACTGTCGTTCATCGATGAGTTCAGCTGGCTCGCAAGACGCGTTTGATTGTGCTTTGATGTAGATCCAGAATAGTATGACCAACTGGAACCTTGCTTGTTGCTGACGCAAATACGTTTCAGCAATTTACGGCGAAATGATTCGTCTCTCCAGCTGTAGATAATGAAGTTTACAAAGCTGAAAAAAAGAATGAAGCTTATTGTAAGACATTAAAATATTATTGCCATCCGTAAACAACTTGCCAAATGATATGTATCTACATATAAAAATAAATTATATCTATAGATTACAAATAGTCACCTGTTCGACAGGCTCAGGTAGAAGCAAACTGAATATACAGCTGAATAGTTAGAACATTCCATGTATGAGATGTAGAACAGCGCTACGACACAGGAAAGTGGAACTATGAAATACAAAAGAATAATGTATAAGATATAAATTGGCTTGAAGCTTCATATTCATGCCTGTGAAACAGGGAAATTGGTTAATAAACTTTCCACAATATATAGGATGATACTTATCTGTACAATACATACGGACATACTCAGAGTTATTGTGAATCCAAATATCATAATAGCTGTCGTTTTCAAAATAGCTATTTCGGGCTTCAATCGTCTAAACCGGATTCCATTCGATCTTTTCTTTGAAAAGACCGGGGACCTATTGTTACTCTGCAAGGATCGATTCATGTTGGGTTTCAAAACTCTAGATCGCCTAAGCTTCATGCGTACCAGACATGCAGTAACTACCGTCAAACATACCTTACAAGAAAAAAAGAAGAAAAAGATTAAAAGCTTGAAATACAGTTTCCTACCTCGTGTCTTACTTACCGCAAGGGTGTAGGGAAATATAAGAAGTGCAACTAGATAAAAGATTCCATGTGTTATGCTTCCGTTCATAACCTTCACTTCAATCAAGCTGAGCAGAGTCGGAGGATTGAGAGCGTAGCCAAAATAGTTTGGGAAAAATACTTAATCATAATACAGAAGAATTTTAGCAGTCTCAATATATACACTGTAAAGAAATCAAGCAAAATTAATCAGAAACCTTCTCTATATACCTGGAATAGATGTGATAAAGGCACTCCAGACCCAAACCGCTCCCAAGCTTATCCGTATTTTGTATTTGTTTTGATTGCGTGTAATGAAAGGATACTGTATCACGATCAGACGTTCAAAGCTCAGCAATACAAGATGGTAAACGGATGCTGTAATTGACAATACCAGTATGCTTCCAAAGATCTTAGCGTACACAGAATCCGCACGGCTTAAAATAAGTAATAAAATGTCTTCTCCGGTACATTTAACAGACGACAAATGAGTCGGTAAACCGGAAGCAAGAAGCACGATACCAGTAAGTAAATCAGCCAGGGCCAAAGAACACTAGAAGAGAAAGTATTAAGACGTCGGATTGAAAATTATCTGCTGTTAAGAATTACAGTATACTGTATAGCAAACAAATGTAATCGATGCCAATCGACGACTTTCTAACCTTCATATAGGTGTGCGAACTCCTGGTATTTGACAAGGTGATGTATACGATGGCAGCGTTTGATAATAGTATTAGAACTCCGAGAAAAAAAATAGCCATCATCGCACCAATTGCTAAAATCCTGCTGCATTGTGTACAATTCCACAAGGTGGCGCAGAAGCACGAGGAATTACTGCTGAAATCCACGATACTGTGGCAAAATCCTGGTCCTCCGCACAACCCGACCCAGAAAGAATTCAACACTGTCTGAAAAGGACGGCATTTAAACATTTTAAACTTATCGTATATTGTACATTGTTCAGCAGGGTTTCCAAATTATTTGAAGACAAATCGTTAGTTCCGCAGTTCTAAAGCTTTGGCGTTTATTAAACAAGATATTATTATTTTTACCTGGTGTGTTTCGTTGATACAGACGATTCGACGGTTTTTAGTCGCAGTAAACGCTGGGACGAAGGATCGAGAATTAAGTACACTGTCGTGAATGACGGTATTTTCGTCATACTCGTCATCGTCATCAAAAAATTCGATCGTAGCATTGTCGTCATTGACGATATTTCTGTCGTACTCGTCATCCAAAAATTCGGACGTTACATTGTCGTAGTAGTAATTATCATATTGACTAGATAATAATGATTGTATCGGATCTACTTTGTCGCTCAAATCCACAACGGTAATATTTGAAAATGTAGCCTCATAAGAACACATTTGGTAAAGAAGCACAAGTAAAGCAACGAGAAACATGACTTAACTTAGTAACTTAAAATCCTGCAAAATACATAACATGCGGTAAAATTCCAGTAAAGCAAATACATCTTGGTCTCATTTTTTTCTTAGTGGCCTAGCACTAGAATGACATCATATATATAGAACCAGATAACTTGCGCAAGGCAACGTTTAGAAAGTGACACTTTTGTGACATCGCTATAACTGCTCCCTCAACTCACTCTATTGGTGTTGCGTAAGTTATTCCAAAACATTTAACCATAATTTTAACCTTACTCCATTGACTACTACTTTTTCATTCTCCCTGATTTCTTCAGCGCAGGAGCTAACCCAAACGCCTGCTGAATTATATACTGCATGGTGTAAAATTTGCAAAAAATATCAGTAACCTTTAACAAATATATGGAAGGAAATCACTCTTTTTACCATTACACATATCCACCATTACACATATCCTTTACTATTTGATACAATATAATTTGACGCTTAACCAATAATTTCCTGAGAACTCCATTGTCAAACGGAACGCATACGCCTGCAACGTGACTACAAGTGTTTTTGTATAATGCTAATGTGTTAGTCAGCTGCTATTGCATCCTCCTGTTTTCCAACAAATGCAGCTATACCATTGTTCGGCAAGGACATAAATAACGAAATAACGAGCTTGAACGCTAATAATATTGTATGTCGATATGGAAACGGAAATTACTCCTATTTGCTGAGCGTTAAGTATTAGTATCGTATTGAGCTATATGTTATTTATACCACAATAACACACACAACAACATCAAAATTGCAACTGCTAATTTAATGTCTGTAACAAGCAGATTACGCATTTTACTCGAATCTACTGCTATAGTGCTGTACTTCTTACACAATTTCCAAGATCTATCGAAACAAATAAGTACTACTGTTTACACAACATGCGCTAGACAAAATTCTTTGTGATAGCACAACATTCTTTACCAGTGAACGAACCAATGAATGGATATGTACAACACAGTAGAAAGATACACCTCTAATAATTGAATAATGGTCATATTATAATTACAAGTGAATGTAATAAAGTAACATCGTAATTTTAGACTGGTGAAGAATCCGAATGCTTACGAAAATATCCGAAAACTGAGTGGTAAATCTCCAATCGCCTAAACAAATCCAGCCAAAACCAGCGAAAACGTAACAGGGTGAGGGAATCAAGGAACTGATACCATACTGTTCTCAACATCTTCCACGAAATACGTAACTATCCAGAACCCCATTTAAACATGAATTGAGAAACAATATAGGTAATCTAATTAATCTAGTATACAACGTCCTTTACATCGTCAATGCAAGTTTGCAACAGTTTTCATATTTATATCACACTAGATGTAATCAATGGAAATTCAATTTTTTAGTCATATTTAAAATCCGACGGCTCACGAAATTATCCGGAAATGCCAAGTCGCCGTTTCTACTTTTCCAAGCAAGGTATACAATTCCAGTCACAACTGAGGCGCCCAGTAATGCAAGGCCGCAGTCTACCATCTAAAGAAGACAAAATAAATTCGATAAATAATACATTTAGAGATTTAAACGAGAATTGAAGCAATGTATTGCCTGCCACATTACCTTGCTTTGCTCTTTTGACCGTCTTATTACTTCATCATAACTTATTCTTGTGAATGCGACCTGGCGTTATAAACAAATAAAAACAATCGACAGTGGAGGAATGAGTGCGTCTAGCAGCGTAATTCCAGATAATAAATAAATGCAGCTTAACTGTGAAGGTTGAAAACGTTAAATATGATTAAAAAAATATTTTACCATTGAATATTTCGGTATAAACGTAGACGGGAAGAAGAAATGTAGAACGCCGTCAATTCTTTTGCGAAAGAGAAACCAAGTAGAGGTAACATGAGATCTCATCTGCAAAAAACGCCAATTAATTCAATTAGGCTTGTGATTTGAATAGTATGATTCTTAACTAAATTGTAGACTATACGTAAAAACCACTATAGTGCGACTTTGTTACATAGTTAAACGCGTGGGAGCCGTTATCCTCTTTTTGAGTCACTAACCACTTAGCTACTTAACCTTAACTTAAAAAGAGGATAACGGCCCCCGTTAGTTTGCTGTGCGTATGAGATATGTATGGAATCGCTATGAAATACTGCATTCATTGGCGTGTCGTATATAGTGGGACGGCAATTGGTCTGCTAGTTAATAGGCTCGTGGGGTCACTCGTTACGGCAGACCCGAAATAGGTATTCGAGTTTCGAAATAGATTTTTTGGGTTAATCATTCTAAATCAATCGACCTAATTTTTATCTAAAACTTTCAACCGCTAGATGTCACTGTTGGATCATTTATAACCGTTGTGTGAAGTAAATAATTCAAACTGCTAGATGGCAAAGTACAATCAACGTTTATAAATTAACTTCTAATAATCCAATCACGCTAAAATTAGCACATGTGAAACGTAATACATAAACCAACATTCCCAGAAAAAATTAGGTCGATTGATATTCTATTCTACATTTGATTTCAATTGATATTCTTCATTACAAATCGGCTAGACTAAAACTCCCATAGGTTCAACATACCTCTTCATAATTGCTTTTAGATAAGTCTGCAATCGCATGTGCAGCCTTGACTCGTACTGCAGAATACCGTGGAAGGACCTCGGCTGCAAATTATTATTAATTGTAAGTCGCAGGTAAGATGTCACAGTATTATATTCCAGAGTATAAGGCCAGAGTATAAGGTAATTGCGTTAATTTCCGTGTCGCGTCAATGAGTGTACGAGATATGTATATATACGATAACACAACTTACACAGTTCGCAATGCAACTCTTCCATAATCCCATCGAATATCAGTGCATCCTCAAGTCCCTGCACGTATAAAAATTAATTATATTGCTGTATAGAATGAACCGTACGACAACCTGAAATATTAGAGGTTCACTAAACACTTACACAGTTCAAACCTTGTCCATAGAACGGTACCACTGCATGTGCTGCGTCACCCATGATCACCGCTGAATCTTTACAGTGGAATGGTGAGCACTTCGTGGAGGAAGAAAAGAAATTGATGACTAACGGTAATAACTATATTATGAATATGCTGCTGTCCAATGATTAACGTCAGGTGTAGTTATGTTACATTTGAGGGATTGAGATAGAGGTTATTATACCCGACAAAAAATAAAACGATTATTTCGTATTTGCCATTAGAATGCCATTTTGTATTATACACTGAAATTATGTTTATGCCACTGACATATATTCCGCTTCATCTGGGTACGATATGTGTTATAGTAGGATATTATGCCGTGACATTATCTCTTAGAAACCAATAAGAACACTACAGTACAACAAGGTATTATTTGTATTCTAAAACTATGGTCTAAAACTCGAAATGTATACCAAATCTGTACCTTCACTGATATGAGTGGCAGGGGCGGTAAATCGAAAAAAGTAGATGTCAGCGCCTCTCTAAATACGAGAATATCAACAGGTATGATATGATGGCTACTTATAAATCATCATGTTAATACAGCTTGCTAGACATCTTCACTTATCAATGCTGACATACTTACTCGCCAATGAGAGGAACAGAATCCATGAATGTTGCTTTAAAGAAGTTAAGTACATCTTCGCCAGTTTTAAGTGCGTCAAAGATATCAAAGGGCATGAACAATGTGCATGTGAAGGAGCAATCCTGAATTGCACACAGTATAATGATGATTAGTGGTACTTGAGGAATCTTCTGCTAACACTCCATTGCATAAAACTATAGAATATTTCCTGAATAAATATGGGCTTACCAAATTAGGAAGAGCAATCAGCATATAACTTCCTCTTGGCCAGATATGGAGATGATTGGGAGGGATAGCGTACTGTGTAATACATTACAAAATACAAAATTAAATTTTGTTACATATTGACCATATAGCCATCTACTGTTTATAAACAAAGGTTAGTGTTACGTCTCCATTTGAATCGGGCAAAATCGTAAGTTCCTTGTATCCATGCGGAGTATATGTTTGACTATAATCCATCCTTGACTTCGTCATCTGACTCCGAATGCGAGAGTAGGCTCCGTCGCAGCCTACAAGCAAGGATCCGCTTTCCTGAACCTCCGTTTTATCGGGCCTTAAAATATATTATAGCGATTCTTTCAAACAGTAATCAATAAGCTACGATAAGAATTATACCTTTGAAATGTTGCACTAGCGTTCTCTGGCTCACATTTAATTAGTTTGTGCTCGAAATGAAGGGTTACGTTGGGACATTCGCTTGCAGCTATTAAAAGGCAGTGCAAAACAAAGAAATATGCAATTTAGTACTGTTATTACAATAACATGAAATGGTAAATTTGGAACCTGACAATAATTCGCAGTTGAGTTTAAGTCTGTCGATTGAAAAAAGATTCTGAAATGCGAAAAAAGACGATGATATTTACTTACAGTATTAGTCAGGTTTCTACAAGTACAGTAGTAATAAACCTGATCCTTCCTTCCGTAAGGTAACGTATAGGTCGCACCATTACTTGCGTGGATATAGCGAGAATACATTGGTACTCCAATTTTGGTAATCTGTAATGTCAAAAGTAACGTTATTATTATTGAAAATTACAACTGCACTTTTTATGCTTTCACTTATGCATTTCTCACAATATGAGAACTTGTCTGTTTCTAACAACAAGATATTGTCAGTGGCTCCCCCTTTAATTGGAACCCAGGGCACATTGAAACAGAATCTCCGCTTTGGCGACGAATATTCCTAGTACACCACCTCACCCGTTCATCAAGACCAGCATGACGTAAAGCTAGTATTCCTCTGACAGAGAGCGCAAGATTTATACTTCTTCCTGAAGGGGAATCTTCTCCGCGGATATCTGAGTAAAAACATACGTTTAGCGAAGCTTTTATTGCATAATAGCCATAGTGCTGCATGTTGAATACAAGAGTAAATATATTTACCGGCCCTTTGTTCATATAGATCAACATGGAAACCACGTTTAGAAAGAAATATAGCATTGATGGCACCAACCTGTAAACAGTTGTTGATCATGGTCTAAAATTGTCGGCCTGTCCAAGATCGATATTGCAAATTGTGTTACACTATGCCATGCTACAGAACATTAAGAACTCACCGGTCCACCTCCGACTATAACAATTCTTTTATTCGATACGTCAGTAGTCATGATAGTCCTTCATACGTTAACTCAGTATACTTGAATTTGTGAATGCTTGCTTACTACTAGCGTGAATGAGTAACAAAACGTGAGCAGTAGTCTGCCGAGTGTAGTATGTTTAAGTTCCGGTATCAGTGTAGGACTGTAGGAAGTCATAATTGAAATCTACCGGTATAACAGCTCCCAAAAATACACTGACTATGCTGAGACGACTCCGTGAATACGACAAACAGTCACAAAAAAAGGTTGCGCCAATACGTACAATGAAATTACCCACAACTTTTTGTGCTCGATTATTATATTGAGGTTGTTCCAATAATACAGGTAATGACAATCAATAGTCTAATAGACAAGACTTTAATTACAATCAATTTGTTCATCATTATTCAAAATCAACAATAATTCTATACGCCTCGTCTCTCCCACTCTCGACTTTATATCGTCCTTGTCAATCGTATCTCTGCTCAACATTTCGCTACGCTACGAATATCTAGACAGGCAAGTAAAAAACCCATGATAAAAAAAGACTCGAGTCTAAAGGAAGCATATTGTGTGCTGCCAACCAATGTGGACTTTGTTTCCGTTCTTAACGTTCGGATTCTAATCGATTTTACATTAACGTTGTAATCATGGACCGCAACAAATCGCGACTGCAATAACAGGATAAGAGTAGGAAGTATTAATTCTGCAAACAATTCGGCTATCACAGCTGGCTGATTATTTATTAACCTAGCAATTGTGCATCGCCAGTGACTTCAAATTAACTCATTAAAATGATTAAATAGTAACTCCTGACGAAACAGCATATTAACACCTTGAGATTGTTCAAATGGTAACTCAGTTGAACGCACAAGGAGAATAATGTCTAAAACAAAATAGGTAGTTGTTACACTCACTTGTAATTACATAAAACTCTCGCAACTGTGTAAATGATTACAACAGAATGACGCATGACGACAGAGTGCGTCAGAGTGTTTTGACAAGTAAAACTAGCGACATTGAGTGCGTCAGAGTGTTTTGACAAGTAAAACTAGCGACATTGTGGAATTAATGTTCCGTCACTCACGTAACCAATGCAGGCTAATTATTTTATTCAAACCCAACATTTATCTCTAAGATATCAAATTTTATTTTAAAACTACATGGCCATGTAACACACCAAATTAACCAGATGTTTTTTTAGATTTTCTCCTCTTTTTAACTTTAATTCGCGTTATCTTTGCTTGTGTATTATTGTTTTCACCATTTTCATCTATTTTTTCCATTTTCTTCCACAATTCCTCATCCTCTTCGTCACTCACATCATCTTGAATTTCATCCTGCAATCTTTTTCTTTCTTCAACCTGCCTCTGCTCAGACTCTTCTTTTTTTGAGTCTGATACAAAGTCAAGGTCGCTCATCAGAAGACAATTTAACCTCGACTTAAGGTAAACTTTGTGTTCTGAATTCCTCGTTTCAATGTCGTGTATCCTCAAAAACCTATCCGGCCCGCATGAAGCAAGATATGGTAACGTCGAATGACATGCCAAGCTTCTTACACTTCCCGCAAATCCTTTGAGGGCATGAACCATGGATTTTTTTCGTACATCAAACAACGCAACATTGCCTCTTGTGTTACCGACTATTACTTCACTGAAAATAGATGTTTTATGATGATGGTGATGTAAATAACACACAGACATGACACAAAATAATCTTCTTACTTTGGATTCCTTGTTAACGTCATCGCAGTAATTGGATATTCATCAAATCCTATCTCCAGCACAGGGCGCCGCTGTGCAGAGGCATCATATACACGAATCTAACAAATGATACAGTTAGTAGTAAAAACAAATACTGAGAGATAGGGGCCTACTAGATCTACTAGATCACTAGACCAAATCAGAGTATCCAGTAAAATTGTAAATTAAAAGCCAAATGTTAAATATTTTAAGGAAGATGACAGTGGAGGCATTTGCAATAAAAAATTAATGCCAAACTTCTAGATCAAATACAAACACGGTTATCATTGTGTTACTTTTTTTACATTGTACTGAAAAGACACACACGCATTGATGAGATTGTTAGGTAAACACAACAGCCTGTAAGCTTAGCATTCTTGTTCGGATATTATTGGATATTTTTCACTCTCACAATACACCACAAAATAAGTTACATAATATATAGCAAAGTGAAAAGTTTACTTTGCTTGTTCCTGTACAGGTAACTATGTTATCCGATTCCTTCAAGAATTCAATTCCCGTCACCCAAACCGGTACTCGCAGTTGGAGCCAGTCGTGTGGAACATTTTTTGCTCTGAACATTTTAGATAAGAAAGTTAGGAATTTAAAAAACATCTTATGATTAGGAATGGTTCAATCTCACCTGAAGATTGGCTCTTTAGGATTATCGAAATCCCAGATAGTGAGGGGATGTTCTCTGCCACCAGTAGAAAATCTGCTTCCATTAACTTTCATTGCATGCACATTCAAGCCAACATTTATGGACATCTATAAAAATAGTAGAGATCTCATTTCAAGATTACTGATGCGATTATTCTGAATATACCAAGGTCAAACCGACCGATTGTTAATACAATACGAAACAAAAAATCACACTTGCTTTACCTGAACATCTTCTGGCGACGAAAACAGTCGCAACTTGCCACTCGTCGTACAGGTCACAAAGGATCTTTCTTTTTTAAATATACCAATCAAGTGTTCCATTTTCAAGTCATAATCTGGTATATGTACCGGGTCTCCGAACTGTCCACTGTCTAAGCTAAATTCTCGAACAGTGCCACTTTTATGTCCGGTGTACAACTGCAAATTTGAATCAAAGATAAACAGATCTCAAGTAAAGTGAGCGTTTTAACCAAGCTACCTACATTTCATTTTGAAAAGCCCTGCTCATGGTATTAAATGAGTGTACGATTCACACAAGCGACAAAGAAGTTTGCTAGTATTTTGTATATTTTTTTGGGAACTTTACCGTGTGGCATATAGTATCCATTATATAAAATATATATACGGAAGAACATTGCAACTGCAACACAGAATTCATTTCTATTCGGCTTCCACAACAAGTTCCAAAACATACCTTAGATTTTTTATCATTTTCCCAGCACATACATAAGATTTCTTCATCTCTTCCATACTTTGCTTGGTCGAAGTGATTCGTAGCAAGCTTTTTCGCGAGGTTTACAGCTAAACGTAAGTATTCAACAATTAAGTCAGTACGGCCTATGCGCTAAATTTACATAACACCTACCTTTCAACAGTCCAGTTTCTGAACCCAACCACACATTTGTGGTTTTTGGAGATGTCATTCCTGTATACTGTTAATTTTATAGTTAGTTACAATGTACCAAAACAGCAAATTCTAATATTTTTCATGAACACGAGTGTAAAAACTTCCGGGTTGAGATTTAATCTTTGACCCTATGACATTTCAGAAATATTGACTTCGCCGCTTCCCTGTACCAGTATATGAAATATTGATTTAAACTTTGTTTAGTTAAGATTTACATTATTCTTATATTTATTATTTGTCTTGATTGAATTACGATTGGATTTTACTCCTTTTATCACGGTCAACCTGCCAGAAAACTTGGTTAAAAATCCGTAATTCTGAAACGAGATGAATCCAATCTTATTAACCCTCTACACGCAATCGTGCGTGTGTAATTTCATACAGCTAGAAAAACGATGCGTGACACTCTGACACAAAACCGCGATTTACTATTGGAGTCATGTTTTTTCATGGGTCATCGTTTTCGGTTACGGTTCAAACTTATCTACTAATATTGGATAGAGCTCTCAGAATTTGAAGACACCAATAACACTGATCTACACTTTGTGTTACACTTTAAAATGTTAGTTGTTAATGTTAATATCATATAGAACTAGAATTGTACACAATTATGCAGAACTCCCATTGTTGTCAATTGTAAAGTTGTCACATTATCACTACTTGCATCACCGTGCTTAGTTCACATCAATCAAGTGTATCATCTACATTCTAACTTGCGTGTGTTTAGCAGCAAACTATATATGTGCTACACACAGATACATGTCAATAACATGAGCTGAATTTTCAAGTCAACAGCACTGACGTCAGTTTCATCAGCACAGGAAGGTCTGTTACTTAATAAAGACTCATCATATCCAGATGAGGGATGTGGCACAGCAATGTGAGAACCATCAGGAANAGTTGTTAATGTTAATATCATATAGAAATAGCGTCTTTTTATGTGTAAGGAAACCAGCCAAGGTCAACAAAAACATGTAAAAGGCCACAAATTCGGTTCGCATGCCGCATTTGGCCACCTCTGTACTAAATGCTGCTGTAGCTGACATCTTGGCCGCAATCGCCGTATTGACGATGTTGTGCGACATTAAAGCGTAAAACCTCGATATCTTTAAGTACAATGGCCAAGGAACATCAAGAATGGTACAGTGGTATTTAGCATGAATAATTCAGTAATCATAAAATAGTTATAATTATATATCTACCTTAACAAACATTGCAGAGCTAATATAATTTTGGTATTTGTGTGTCGTGAATTACAAAGATCAAAATGGCAACCCGAATGGAGGATCTCTGATCCGATTTTATCTTGTTATTTTTTTCCGTACTTGAACACCCGATATTATTCCCAACAATTTAAATTCATTATTTCGTATATCAAGACACCTGTCGACGACAACCTGGCTTTGTTTTATCTTCTGTGCATGATAAATGAATGCGAACTCTTGAAACGAGGGTGATAATATCGAGGTAATTGCAGAGAAAACAAAGTTCCTTTTTCAAAATCCTAATCAAAAGCGAGTTATAGTTTCGAAGCCGCTTATTTCCATCGCAGTATTACAAAACAAAATTTCACAAACAATCCTATAAATCAGTCTTGGGATAATAAAATAATATAATCATTGAATACCGACAGGCCCTATCACACCATATGGCTGTCGAGTTAGAAAACGTAAAAAATTTATAAAGCGTAGGATTTCTCAATTCATTTTCTTATTTGTAGGGTGCCGATTGAAAAATTCTGTTCTCCCTTGTACTGATATATTATGCATAAACCACCAAGGGCGAACGCCGTAATCGGTCGCTTAAACAGCATATTGCATCCGATGCTTATCTTCTTATCTCACAAAGAGTGGATACACTAACACGATAATTGTTTCAACTGCGGGGTTATCGGCAGATTAATCTTTGCAAATCGATCTTATGGGATTTAAAACTCATTACTTAATTTTCGAATTAAATTATTTCCATGTTTCATAATCGAAAAATATGTTTTAAGTGTAATATCGACCTGCAGACTGCTGCCGTAAAATGAGGATATTATCTACAAAAAATGGATGAGTAATAAATAAAAATAATTAATTAATTATTAAAATTCATCACAAGCTTGTTTAATTTCTCGGTTCAGTCGTCCCGCAGTCTACGGAATACGACAACAGATGAGAATGCTAGTTTCAGCGGACAACATTATATCAGTTCCGATCCTTTTCAGAAGCAAGCCCACCTTCGCATTGCCTACAATTTAATTAATCAACAAATGACTGGAACCAACCAATTAATTAATTCAGGTTGATTTGCTTGCAACAGAACGATATAGGGATTTATAAAAAGGATTACAGAGAGAAATTTTCTGCAAAATTTAATCATCACAAATGAATTAATTCATCCTCTTATTTTGTAGCCTAATGATAATTACAATAATGTTCCCAAGATGGCATATGGTGACAGATGGTATTGAACTATTATTAGAAATTAATTTTCATCAGGCGTATTGAAATCAATTGCGGTAATGCTTTAAAACCAATTATCTCCAGTCAAACATGTTGTAAATGTAATTACTAAACGATTGCATATTGTCTTATACTGTATATGATTTAATATAACGAAATGAAATGTCCAAATGAAAGAAAATAAACATTCCCAAAATACTTAGATCAGCATAAACATAGCCATTTAAATGCAAAGTGAGACGACAAATTATTGTCATAAGTGCCATAAATACGGGTTGAAAATCACCATTAAATTTGCTGTTCCAAGATTGGTATAGGTACAAACTTTTATTTCTTAATTTATTGAATTAAATATAATTTCCGGTATATGCTGAATGACACAGCACTTCTTTACTTCTCCTCGCATGCATATATGTAGCCTACCTTCAACCTTATTTTTGTTATTAATGTTAAATGCGCTAGTGC
>QXVX01009101.1:0-15746 GCA_013436065.1 Halocynthia aurantium | reverse complement strand
CTCGGACAATGGTAGTACGAGGTTCTAATGTATATTGTTTTTTTTTTCATCATTTCGCGCGCCTTACATTTTCACTTACCATACCATTAACGTCAAACTGCAATAGTTCGTGTTTAAGAGTAATAGGCGAGCGTATAATGTGGAATTTAAAATGGAGGTCGTTAAGTTTACAAAAATTTATTAAACGATTCATGCTGTCCACTGTTTGTGACATTGCCGTGGAAAAATGATTGAAAAGGCTTAGGTAGGCTACTACCCCATGTTCTAGTGCGGCTCTTTTTTCATCATTTCGTGCGGCTTATAATCAAGGGCGGCTTATATTCTTTTTTTTCCATCATTTTGTGCGGCTTATAATCAAGGGCGGCTTATAATCGAGGAAATACGGTATAGAATTGCATTTTGCATTGAAATTTCGCACCTGTAAAAACGACATCCATCATTTAGATAGTTCCTAAAACCATCTAAAAAATAGAAAAAGTCTTGCTTTCACATATGAAATTCCTTTTTCACTCACTAAGGATGGCTCAGCTGCGTTTAGGAAGCCTGTCAAAAGATATTGTCATGCAACAAATGAAATTATATTCTTTATGATATACATAATATATATTCATTGGAGTATAAAAAAAGTACATGGCCGTTATCTCGAAGTCGAGTGGGCCAGGCAAATTACTTTTAGCTAACCTAAATACGAGTTATCTAACAATTATTTCAACAAGGATTTTGCCGAAGCCAATTGAATCATTTTGTGCTATCTGTTATTGAAAACCTAAACTTTTACTGACTGTGAAAATTATTGTGCTTCAGAGACAGAGTCAAAACTTCTTACACCAATCTTTCGGGTAAATATTACTTCAAAAAATGTGCTTTAAATTTGTTAATCTTTCATTTAACAAATTAAAGCACAGCATAAAAAATGACAACCTTCCTTCCTTCCTTCTGCTTATGCTATTCTTTTTTCGTTCTTCTACTCTATGGTAGTCTGACTTCTGATTCTAGTCTGATAGAAATTGCTCAATGGCGCCCTCTTGCAAGTGGAGTCCAGGGTGTGTGCCATCCCTGCTATACCATAGGTACACATTTGTTTATAAGTCAAGTCAAAAGAGCATCGGGGAAAATATGATTTCATTTGATGGGAGAATGATTTCACACTAGATGTATGATTCATTTGTACCGCTGTAAGTTATTGCCTGGTGCCCTCAACTTCGAGCTAATGAGATTCATGGATAGTTTGACTGACTTTAAATGGCTCACTGTTGTCCAACTTCAATTATCACTCAGAGCACATGCCATATCTTCGGTATACCTTTGTCGAGTAGTCAAGTCACAAAATGAACACATTTATTGTCATATAATGCCTAGTCAGTCTTTCTGCGGAGACCTTTAAAGCATATTATTCAGTGTTCCGTTATTGATTCACATGCTCGTCACGTATGTTGTTTCAGAATGCATTAAGCTTTCAGGAGGTAACATACGAATGTGGTTTAAGAAAAAGATCAAGAAAACTGGCAATGTTTTCTTTGGTGAGCAAATAAGTAAAATTACTGAAACACGGAAGCTTGCGATAAAGTCTCTTCCGTACGATGAAGAAAACGAAGGAGAAGAAAACAAGAGAGAAGCTCAGATGTTAACCAAACTCAAACCACATAAACATGTTGTTTCCATTGTCGAGTCCGATATTTATCGCCAAGGTCCCATTCCATATATCTACATAGCAATGGAACTTTGCCACACACAGAATCTATATGACCATGTCATTGAGAACAAAAATAACAACGTTCTCTTTGATCCACAATTAGGTATTTCTCAAGCAAAACAACTGGTTGAAGGGTTAAGTTACATTCACAAGAACAACATAATCCATCGGGACTTTAAACCACACAATATTTTGCTTTCTCTCGACAAGAAAACTCTCAAAATCGCTGATTTTGGTTTGAGTAAACCAATGACCAGTGGTCGCTCTGTGACCGCCCTAACCAATCAAAGTGTTGGTACAGACGGATACAGAGCTCCAGAAACCTACAATAGCAAATTAATATCAAAACAAGCTGATATTTACTCGTTAGGTCTTGTATTTTACTTTCTCTGGAGTTATGGCTTTCACCCCTTCGGGGATGATCCTGATATGTGGAATGCGAACATAAAAAAGAACAGGGATCGCGACCTCAGTCGACTACTGCTTGAAGATAAGGATGCTGCAAAAGAGCTCATTCAATGGGCATTGAAGTTCAATCCAAGAGATCGTCCTACAGCTGATACTATTTTGAAACATGCATGTTTTGGAGGCACAGCAACTGCTCCTAGGCAACCAAATTTATCTGGTACACACAATACTACTGTTACATACATACACAATTCCACTCTATTAATTCAACCACAGCATTCTTTCTCGTCTAGGCACAAAACTGACACATCAGGATGATAGTAGCATGGCTCGCAATCAGGTCCAAAGGGACAAAGTTAAATTCAATACAATGGTTCAACTTAAAAGTAAGAACTAAAGTGAAGTGAAGTAAAACCATGTTTTCTTATTTCCTACATGGACAAAAACATTTTTTTATTCACAGAACAAGCAGAAAGCTGTTACGAAACTAAGGATTATAAAGGAGCTTACGGCCGATTGAAAACATTATTAGAGTATCAGGATAACGCAAATAAGCGATATAAAATCCTGAGGCAAATGGCAGAATGTCAGTTACTTCTTGAAGAGCCTATAGCAGATACAAAAGCAGAAATCATTTCAACTGCTCGAAATCTTCATATGGCTGCGGCTGATGTAGTTGCAGATGCTGACAAATACTCAAAAGAATCAAAGTTCCTGCCTTCTTTCATCTTGTATGTGTGTGCCAATACTATGATTTTTGGAAGTGATATGCGATATTTTCGTAATGCTTGTTGTTGCTTTATCGGAGTATGTAACTTGGTAAAGCAAGCGCTTGAGTCTTCCAATCTTCTTGAAAAACTTATAAGAACACAAGTCATTCCGTACTTCTGGAAAATGCTAGAAGAATTTCGTCAATCAAATTTCTTCACAGTACCTTTAGAGGCAAACTATGTGAATATCATTTCAGCAGCATTTTTTCATATTGGTGACTTCAAAACTGTTGTCCAAATTACCGGTGAAAGCATTGCTCAGATGGAGAAGAACTTTGGTTTAAGTGTTTGCAAGTATGATGTATATGGTGGTTTACATATTACCACTGGTTTTGCTTATTCAGAGCTTGGTGAAGTTGCAAAAGCCACTCACTTTTACGACAAAGCATTAGCTGCATGCCAGAAGGCTGAGGATTGTGATAATCTTCTACTAAGGATAGAAACAATTAAAAAACTGAAAGAGGACCTGTACGAAAGCATAGACGCAGAAAGTATAAAAAGGTAAATGTCAAAACTTAGACATTCACATCACATCCTTCTTTATTGTGTATGTTTGTCCTTATTCCTCAATTTTTTTTTTATATCAAGGCTATCAACAGTTGCTGAAAAAATACCAGTGACACCAAAAGGTTAGGGAAATGATTATAAAAATATTAAGCTCATTTCATCTCTTACCGGTTATTCCTATTTCAGAGAGCATTGATCCATTCGCTAATCAACAAATAACAGAAATTGATCTTTCTCAATTTCTTGGGCAAAAACCAGGTATGGCAAATTGTACCAGATTGTATTTAACAAGTTAGCAGGTTACATTCCAAAAATAATCCCTCCTTATTTCTAAAAAAGTTTTCTCAGTATAGAAATTTTAATTTCCACACTAGTAATGAGGTAGTGAAAATCCCTTCATATGTATAATTTATGGATGTAATATTTTGTTAATCTAGTAATGATCCTAATCAATTGAACATAGGAACTATCGCTAGTATTTGTGTTAATTTTACCCCGTTTTCTAAGAGTGAATTAGATAATATTGATTACAATCAATTAGCTGAAATAGCTGTGCTCATGAATGTCATGAAAATTATTTTCTTGTAGCGAGATTATTTTAAATCTTTAAAATAAAGTTGGGGCAAGGCTGAATGAATGGAGGAAAATAGTCTAACCATTTTTTGCTTTCTAGTTGAAGTTGAATATCCCATACCTGTAATAAAGATGGAAAATGAAAGTGAGGATCTCTCCAGTCTAAGAGGTCAGTCTATTTATATCTTGGTACTAGCCAGGTATTCCAAGTCAATGCTTCGTGGCTTCATTTCAGCTTGAATGTTACTTAATTGAAATGCTTGACCTATCCGATTTTTTTTTATATAAAATTAAGTGTAAAAATTGAAAGTTATGCCTTGCTTGAAGTAATAATTCAGTAATATTGATAACACAAAAAATCTTTTTTTCAACTTCAGAGTCGGCTGATCGTTACCACAGAAACCATGAATATTCAATGGCTCTTACCACACTGAAGGAAATCTTGAAGTTACTGCAGGAACCCACCCAGAAAATAGAAACTTTACAGCAGATTGCTGAATGCAAAGTCATGTGTGAACAACCATGTGACGGGGAAATAAAAAGCATCATTTTACTCTGTCAATATCCTATGATTTCACCATTACATGCTGCAGCAACAGCATCAAAATGTTTGGCTGATTCTCATTTTCTTCGTGCTTGCATAATGTATGTTTGTGTAGCTAAAATGTGCAAAACTGGCTTCAAACCAGAAAAAGCTCTCTTGGTACTTGGTAGTTGTTCTGTTGGTGTATGGAATTGCTGCAAGGAGATGATAAATCTAAATATGCGAGGAATTGCAACAAAACCAATACCTCAGTTCATAAATATGGTTCATAAAGAATTCTGTAATCTGCAAGGTGTACCTGAGAGCGTTAAAATCATGGCAATAATCGATTCGTTTGCCAATATTGGTCAGGTTTGCTCTGCTATTGGTTTGTATCAAGATGCAATCGTTGCATGTACCAATGGCATTCAGCTTTTGGGTAAACAGAGTGCTACAAATGAACTTGTGGCGATAAAACATGCTTCTTTTTTAAACAATATTGGCACTGCTTATTCCGGCTTAGGAAGTCATGAAGATGCTTGCAAGAACTTCCGTGAATCGATTAACAAAGGTCACAATATTTGGGGTGCGAATGTGCCTATGAATCAGATCGTGAAGTTAGCAAGCAATAATCTTCGAAATAGCTCTACAGCATTGAAACTGTAAATACAACACACACAAGAAATAATTTGAGACATGGTTACAAATACATTCATTCATTTCTTCATTTTTATTTAGAGAAAAGCTGCAACTGACCTTAGCCTCCACTGAACAACAGATTACTGACAATCTGAAAGGTAATTCAATTGAATTCCTGAATTTTAGCCCTGTTCCGCACTAAATCAGTTACTAAATTTTACCAAGATCTCCTATTCTAAACAGCTACCGCCAATAAAGCTGCCTTTCCCCCTTGCCTTAAGTCACTATTATATTATCAGTACCAAATGGCTAAAACAATAACTTTTACTTTTCAAGGCCAACCGGACGTGCCTTCTTCTTCATCAATGGAATCTCCAGCACATTCTCGACTTGCTCAAACATCTCTCTACGAAACTTCTACAGACAATGGCGCAGAAAATGCTTCTGTGATCGACCCCAAAACCGCTGCTGTAAGGCCCAAGCAAAAGAGTAAAAAGGAGAAGAAAAAGCGCAAATAACTGAAGCATGAACGTACATGCAGTGACCGTAAATGATGACTATCCTGACTTGTCATGACATAATAAATTGGCCAATATATGAACTGGTAACACCCACTACTCAGTTTCCATTATGCCCAATACCGACTACCCTCTCTTCTTAGTTTCAGCCTCACGGACCTTAGCATTCTCTCAATTCCTCAAACCCATTTCCATCACTGGTGGTTTATATGTTACATTGTATGATAATGACTACACTATCGAGAATCCTAAATCTTTGTATATATGTGCTGTGTTCTTTTGCTTTGCTATTTTAAACTAATTTGTAAACTCTTCAAGTGATTGTAGATACATTGTGCATGTATATAATGTAGAAAATACTAATTAAAAATATTATTAGCAGCAATTAAAATTGACAGCTCAAATTTTGAACAGCATAATAATAAAGTAGTGATTGATTTGACACATTGGTTTAATTTCATTTTATTGATGTACCTGGATCCTTTGGTTAGTAATTTGTAGATTGTTAAGTAAATGTATAGTGGGAGAGTCGAAATATGCATGAGAATGAATTTCCATAGAAATCTACAATTACATTATGGTTCATTTTACTAAATTGATAGTGGGCCTATTTGTAATGCAATAGATTTGTATGTGGAAATATCAGTATTTCATTTGTGTACTTTAATGTTCAGGAAGTTTAGATGGAGTGTGGTGAGGGTCATGGTCATGCAGAGATAATAATGGACCCAGTTGAAGGTAAATATGAGTCCCATTTCAAACTGAATATTAGGTATTTTTATAATCAATACTTTATGCCATATGACTTGTGTATAGGTTCCTCACCCCTTTACAACCACATTCTATCTTTGCAAGATGAATATCCTTCACCAAAAGGCCACTCTTTGCTTCTTCCAAGTGGATCGGGCCCCCTCTCTTAGAATCATAGGCCAATGTCAAATGGCCCACATAGCCATATATATGACTAGACAAAATAAGAGTTATATTTGTAAAGTCATGCTAATATTTGCTAATGAGAATCCGTAAGATAGCGTTAAAGTGTTGACCGTAGTAGGCCAAAATCAGATTTCAGTGAATTTCGCAATAAAGGTAAATCGAGAATATAGAAGGGTAATTATTGATAATTATTACTTTTCTTTCACCATGAATTTAGATTGTTCTGATTGAGCTTCGTGCCTTGTTTTGCTAGTAGAGTAGTGAGAAACGTATTGAATAACACTACCGTTATTTCCAGAGCGTTGATTTATTTCGCATCTTCTCTAGTTAGTTAGTTAGTACTGTTAAGTAAATAAGTAAGTGTTTGGTAACAGTACTGTATATACTTATAAGTAGCTTATAAGCGGTACTTATAAGCAGCTCTAATGTTTAAAGATCTGTTGAATATTGCAGTGTACACATTTCACAACAGTGGCATATGAATCTTTCATGTGCTGCGCACCCTGTCACTTGTGCCACCTACAAAACATGTTCCCTTACACCTGTAGTGCTCATAAGTGTTATTGTTCATTAGTCGCAAGGCCTAGAACATTACTGTGATGGTGAATGCATATGATATATGTAAATGTGCATACATGTAGTGTGACATGACGGAGTATATCTCTTTACAGACTTGCTCTTTGCAATATTAATATTCTCAACTCTCTAATCGTGCTTAGTCCTGTTGAGCGTTTGTTTATATTTTCCTTCAGTTTAATTCTGCTGTAGCAACCGTAACAATTTTAGCTGAGTTGAAACAAAAGCAGGATAAGAAAGGTGAGGACGACAGCGTCATTCGTATTGTATGTAAGAGCAGACAATATAACTTATCCGCTTTTACCGTTACATTTCTCATATCAGTTACTACAGGAACAAGATATCGTAAAGTGAAAGGTTGTGTATCTTGAATCGGTTTTATTTTTCCGATATCATAAATCTCTTTGGAAGGTTCTAGTCTTTTACATTTTCGTACGATCGTAATGACGATAAAATATTCATGTACACGTTTACCAAAGGAATAGTAATTAAAAATAGGCAATCTTCCAGGCTTCTTAGTGAAATAAATCCGAAATACGCTATTGAGAGAAATTAACAAGGCAGTCCAGTTCCCGTTTCGTGTTCTTGACAAAGTACGAGTCAAATAGTTATGAAGTTAAAAAAGACTGTATTTAGCTGTGTTGCATATTTTACCAGAGGACGGATGAGACTAGTGCGTGGCCTGTAGTTGTTGGTTGTTGGATGCAGTGAACGGTAGAACAATCTGTAAACACAGTACCGTTTAAAGATGTACGTCAACTATCCAATTGACGCTCCGGCGAGAATGTTTGCATTTCGCGCCATTCTGAAAACCGATTTCGTGAATGTCCGTTACGAATTTGTACACGTTATTGTTTTCTGGCGCAATGAATCCTTGCTAACTCGGTATATAACTTTTCGTTAATTTGCTCCAATGCGGAATGAGTGTACATGTTCATTTTTGTAGTTAAGTCACATGTTGTGATAAAGGTGAAAAAAGTATGCGGCTTGTTGTATATTCGTTAAGAAAAGGCGCCGTTGTTTAGATAGAAACATTTCTATTATATACAATCAACGTAGCGAAACTATCCGCATTATAGACGATTCAAGCGTAGCGCAGATGGCAGAACTAACCATAAACGCAATACCGAATCGAGATATAGGTTTGCGGTGAAGCGAATGTTTTTTTAATGTATAAAACAGAGAGAGGATGTCGTATGTCGCGATCCTCTGTTGTCCAACTGACGCTTAGGCAAGGTTTGAATTTCGCAACATATAAAATCCATTTCGTTTTTAGTGCTAAATCTGACACCCGATTATGCATCGGCCGGATAACTAGTGAGCGATAGAAAGGATGGTCTCGAGGTATCATACTTCAAACAGCTATTATTGGAACTTATACTTAATAAATCCCAATGAAATTGTTAAAACTCTTTGTGAAACTTTCAGCTCAATGCATTGTAGCTAACTTACCGAGTTTTGATTCTCCTGCGTTTGATACTCTCGATGTGTCGATTAACAATTGTTAATAACTCTTGTTAGAAATATCTTATATCACTAAGGAAATTGTACTATTGTACTACAATCGACTATCAACTATTTATTACACTTCACGTCTCAACCAGTATCACGAGACTTATTTTCCACTCTGCTACGATGCTGCTTACAAGCATTCAATTCTGCATCTCTTGCCCTTCGCTAGCCAAACTCCTCGTTTTACCATGTCTCCAGACCTCTCCCTATCCACTACGCCACTACGTTAGTCTGCTTACCTCTATATCCCTGTGAGCCTCCATACAGTAACATTTCCCACAGTTAAATATCATGTTTAGAAAGTGTTTTTAGGGCTTCACATATTTCCCAGCATAATACGTCCGTATATCTCACGTCATAACGTCACCCGTTATCGTTATATTCTCCACTACTATTTAGTCACAAATATTACCATCACCAAATCTCTACAATTCTACTCCCTAGACTAGTAATGAAAGGTGTGACGCCAAATAATTATCCGAACATAGCACAAAGGTTGGAGCAATCTGTAAAAACTGTATAAAGATGTCGTAAGATGTCCTCTTTATGATCCCAACTGATGCTTAGACGAGAAAAAGAATGTTTGAATTACAGAGTTCTGCAGAAGGTTTTTGTAAGCGGTATTGTTTGTTGTTGCACGAATAGCATAAGTCATGCTACGTCAGTATTTGACTAGTTGTAATTTGTTACAATATAGAATGGGTGCCCATGCCAACTAACCAGTACTGTACAATGTACATTGCAATATTTGCCTTAGGACGGTCTCTTTCTGATAACAATAACTGGCTGATAACATCAAGAGGACGGATATGAATATGATTTGGGACCGATTGATATTGATAACAATACCCGATTGATAATTTATTCCAATAATAAGTGTATCTGAAAAACTACTGGACTATCTTTTCCAAATGCTGCGCACCCTGTCACTTGTGCCACCGACAACAACTGTTTACTTACATCAGCAGTGCTCATGAGTGTTATTGTTCTTTAGTCGTAACATTATTGTAGAGAAGTCGGATTTATTTTAAATAGCGTTTTATCATTGCTAGAAGCCTTATTTGTATTATCTGTAAGTCGTAAGGAAAGTGTAAGGTAAAGTGTGCAAGGTAAAGTGTATAAATTTCATAGTAGACAATATAACTTATCCGCCCGTAGACGTAACTCACCGTTACTTCTCTCTTATCAGTTGCTACAGTAATAACATACCGTAAAGTGAAATGTACTGTATCCCGAATCGACTTTGTTTTTCTGATTTCATAAATCTCTTCGGAAGGTTCTAGTCTTATACATTTTTGCACGTTCGTATTGACAACGTCAAGGTTAAGGTCT
The DNA here is from genome assembly GCA_013436065.1 of Halocynthia aurantium. Lineage (NCBI taxonomy): Eukaryota > Metazoa > Chordata > Ascidiacea > Stolidobranchia > Pyuridae > Halocynthia > Halocynthia aurantium. Next base: position 5,759 of record QXVX01009101.1, on the reverse strand, counting down.
ACTACTTTATATATTATAAAAATATTTTAAAATTACCATCGTCATCGTTATCGCATTATCAAATTGATCACCATCTACAACCGACAACCGCACATATGGTTACAGATGACGAATAAAATAATTACCTTTGTTTCATATTAGTTGTGATACCAACGTAACAATTACGGAATGTTTTTAAGGAATGAATGTTGTTTCGTCGCTGTGTCAACCTTAATAATGTTCTTTAGCTTATATTTATATGTCAAAGGATTACTGTAGAAACGGTACTTATCAAATATGTTTCAAATAATTAATAGTCATTCATTACCTCCCCAGTTTTAACTTTAATTAACTTGGAGAAATTACACCATGAAATAACCTGCTGGTAGTATAACAGCCTTATTTTGGTCTCTGCAATGTATCGATGATTTTATGCTCTGTGTATTAGTCAATCTATAGTTTCCGGTGATATTTTATGCTTTAAGAAAATTTTCAAGGTTTGGGTAATTTGAGGATATTTGAATATATACAAAGCACACTGAAGTAATTTTGCACAGAATATAAACCAAGCAAAATAGATTTTGGAACAGTAGCATTAAAAATCCATCTGCTTATGAGTCAACTCGTAAATTTCTGAGGTGTTTATCAGGTTATAGCCTATATTCATAGTATAAGTCGACCCCCCCAAAAAAGCTGAATTTTAATGTTAACCATCAGCTTAGTACCAAAGCATTATATTTAAATGGAGATATTCCATACACGTTGTAGTACAAGAATAAAATGGTAGAATTAGGACACTACACCATTTGGATGTAGGACTGCTGGTAGTATCACAGCTTTATTTTCATCTCTGCCATGTATCGAAAACTTGATGCTGTGTATTAGTCAATCTATCGTTTTTCTGTGATATTTTATGCTTTAAGACTCGACTTATACACCGGTATATACGATTATAAAATAACCTTCTGCACCAGTAATGCAAAAGCATCAAGAGAAATGTATTTTCCCTTATAGCTCTCTTTCATTTTGGTATTTTGGGCCTAATAGAGAGCTAGAAATAAAATAGAGTAATAATTTAAATGTAAACACATGTTTGGTTATTATAATGCTACAAATTGTTGTTGTAATTAGATTTCAAGTAGTGATTGGACATTGACTTTGCTTGGTAGTTGTAAGGACTTCATTTTAGTTTCATACAACTCTACAGTAGCTTATTTTGCAGTGTTTTTTAAATAATTTTCGGACGTGGTCTTAATCGCCATAGACATATTCATTTTAAGTAACTTTAACTAATTACTGATATTGAGACAGGTTGCTAAGAAATACGGAATGTTTTTAAGAATTGAATGAATGGTATGAATGAATGGTATCGACGTCGTGTCAACCTTATTAAAGTTATTTAGCTTAAAATTATATGTTTTACTGTAGGATTACTGTAGCTAATAAAAACGCTACTTAATTTCGATGTATTTTTGGAAACATTCGCGTAAGAACCTAGCAATAGCAATAGACTGATTATAGTGATGGCGTGAGGGTCTCTCTCAGGGACCGATTAATTCAGTGCAAGGCTTGTAGAAAATGTGGGATGCGGGGGCTTCAAGTTTAAATAAATATGCAGTTATAAACCAATAGCTTATGCAAATATTGTAATATATGTGAATAGTGTAATTATTACATTTTTACAATTCCCTTGGCTTCCATTCTATACATATATTCTATTTTTAAATTAGATCATTTTCGCGAAGACCTTGCAGAATAGAGATAAACGCTTGCAGTAGCTGACAAATTCGTGTATACGGCTTAGAACCGCTTACCGTGGTTAATATAGGAATCTTTCACCGCAGAACTCGTTTTGCCCCTTAGACGTAACGGTTTTTATTGGAACTTTCTGGATTTTCATAAATGAAGCTGTTTATGGTTCTAATTGTATTGTTCTACGTTGAATGTCGTCCAATTACGACATACGACGTAAAAGCTTGAAGCAATGTACTGTGAGTAAAGTATTGTTCGGGATCTTTCACCCTGATGTAATTAAAAATCGTTGCAACATTTGTGTTTGTTCGATTCGAGGAGTCGAGTTACCTACCTACCTATTCTCTGTCTGAATGGACTAAAAACTAACAACGAAACTTCCGTGATTTTTTGTGGTCCTGACGCTAAAGCATGAAACAAAAGATTAGATAAATCCTTGCTAAGTCAGTATTTGACTAGTCGTAATTTGCTCTAATGTGGAATGGGTTCTCATGTCTACTGACTAGTATTGCTCACTTATCACCCGCACTGCTCGTTATCGTTGTTGTTTCTTTACTCGTAAAATTGTTGTTGAAAGTCTGATTTTTAATTCAAGATGTAGGTATGATATGAGCCGTATTGTCTGTAATTCGTGACACCTGGAGAATTACGACTTAATAAGCGAGGGTGCTATGTTTAAATAGTACGAAAAATTACGTTAGCTATGAATTATGCATATTTCTTAACCCTTCGTTAGTAGTACACCAAAAATATTTGTTAACTTTTCACACTCTAGTCATATTGGATTACAGGCTTTATTTCACTTAATTTCCATTTACTACTTTACCACTTACCACTTTATTTCACGAGGAAAATTATGATTTACTTCTATATTGCTAATTCCCTTAATTTGCTATCGGAACTTTACGATTCTTTTTTCGCCTGAGAAAAATATTCTTCCTCTATTTGCAGCTATTCATAATCATTCATCACATTGTTATTCAAATTGAAATTCAAATGTTCTTTTTTGTTCGCTGCTACTAACGAGGGGAAATTTCAAAAATCATTTCCTCGCTGAAATCTGACAGGCTCATAATATACCCGCTACGTGTATACCCGTGGTATAAAACAGGCTAGCCCAGAATATATCTCTCTAGTCCAAATTATATGACCCCCTTTTTTTCATCATATCATAGTCTGGTCAGGGGTATATTCTGGACTGTTACACCAGTATGTTCTAACGGCTATTATGTGTACATAAGAAACCACATTTAAAACATACCTGATTCTGGGTTTGCCTTATATTTGAGTCACCTGATTTACGCGTTTTTTTTGCCTCAAACTCACTTCGTTTTATATTTGACTTGACTATTGACTTGTATTAGATTATATCATTACAACACTTGCAGTGTTGTTAGTAGTACTTATTCCACCTTTGATGGCTCTCAATGAACAAGGTAACATTCTTGTATTACTAAGTTGTATTCATATATGGATACACAATTACTTATTCCAATGCCTTTTATGACAGAATCCATAATATAGCGTATTCTCTCTGCACTCAAATGTTTTCTCGAAAGAAAAGGTAAACTTTCTATGGCATGTTTTAAATACACGTATTAAGAGATGTAATGGTACAAGTAGTCACGAATTGCCGAAATGCATTAAGGATGTTTAGACGGGATGGTTCAACTTTGATAAGTTTGATAAACGAGTTGATAAGTAAAAGTAAGAAACGTGTGGTAATTCTGCTTATGAGATTCTGTAACTTTTTACTTTTCTATGATTCAGAAAAGAGTTATTATAGGTTGTCTAAAAAGTCACACCATACACCTTGATGCTTATTTTTCTTCTTTTTAGTTTTCGTTTTAACTCAGCAAACTTTGGTATTAGTCTTTTGAGAATCCTTTTCAAGCTTTGTTATGGAGACAGCACTAATATTCGGTCTAATGTTAGTGCTGACTCCATAATGGTAAGGATTCAGAATTCTCAAGATTCTGATTAATACCAAATTTGCAATGTGTATATTTATTTTTGAGACACCCTGTGATTACACCACCTCTTTATTGGGGGTTGTTTGAATATTTATTTACTAGCTCCAGTTTCTATATATTTGCTATCTTTCTGATTAGTCTTCATGGTTCTGCAAACGGTCCGTGTAATATTCAATTATATACAAAGAAAGGAAATTAACGAAACGAAAATATAATGTAATTATTTATTTTGTTCTGTTTTAATATTCCAGCACCAGAAGCAGGAAAAAATCTAAGGTCATCAAATGTTGACATCTCCGCAGATGAAAAGCAAGAATCAACATCTTCAAGATCTACGCAAAACAAACACATTTTTGGTGTGTTTTTATTTATTTGGAATTTTTAGAATCTAAATTTGTTAGTTACAAAAGCTCTGCAAAATAATTTCATACTTTCATAGGTTCGAATTCTTAAATTACGGTCCACAGCATTACGGTCTGAGTTTTTAAAATAAATTGTAAGCACAAAACAATGAGAACAGTACAACACGATGCACTAGTGATTCGTAGTCGTAGTTGCCACAAATGGCAGGTTTATGATAAAAGGTCGACAGTTAAGTAAGCTAGCTGTCTAACGCACGCGACTCCAACTCCAATCAGCTGTGCCAGTTGTCTATTAAACATGATTACTGTGTGCTAAATAATATTTTTTCGAAGCTGGAGCTGGTACCATGATGCGTGCTCGAGAAGAAACCAAATTTGCTGATTCTCTTGATCTCGATTCCGGATTTAATGAAGAGATTGACAACGAGGTGAGAATATGGAAATTTCAATTTCCTTATAAATGCGGGTCCTCTATATACAAAATACTCTATATATGAATTGGCCTCATTAAAAAAATATGTGTACCCATCATTCCAATGCAATTCTTTATTCGAATTGACAAAAAAATGTTGTGATGTCACATGTTTCCGCTTTTTTACCAATTCTGATCAATACGCTGTCATATGTCGTATGTCGGCGGCTCTGTTTGTGTAGTTGCTGTTGCGATGAAAAATCTGTGAATACAGAACTATTCATTGAAATATATTAAATTAAATAAATAGCTATCGACTTCAAAGTGTGTTTATATTGTGTAATTAAATAAATGGACCATCCCTTTACATTATATTTAAACAATTGTGTGTAGTTTTTGTACAAAAATTTATTTTGGCCCCATATTTATTCATTTCGTTAACAGAAGATCCACTATACAATCAAATAAGAGTAAAAATCTTCTTCGTAGGATTTTTTATATTTTTGTCCGTATATATAACTTTTATGATCTTTTTTCACTACATGATTTATAATTATTTTGGAAGGTGAACGATCATTAAGTTATTAATGAGGGGTTGATCTGTCAATTAATTTTCCTTTCGGTTATTCAGGAAGTTGATCTCAACGACCGTGAATCTGTATCAGTGGAAGAAATGGTCGAATGTTTGGTAAGGCAAACCAGCCTGAGCGCCATGTGCTCCAATTTTGATTTGAAGAAAGTTGTAAATGAAATCAAGGAAAGTAAAAAAACGGTAAGAGGCCGTATATTACCATCCAATATACTTATACACGAATATACGTTCACTGTGTTATTACTATAGGTACTGACTTGTGTTTCTATCCAAACATGTGCCAGGTTCAATTTCATCTCACTATAATAAAACCGCACATTTTTCCCTAAATCAATATACATGTACTCTTCACTTCGTGCAATTAACTTTGTCATCTAGCAAATTAGTCGGTAAACGCTTATTCTCACTTAACGACCAGATCGTGTTTCAACGACCTGGAAAATATCTTCATATATTGTTTTAATACCACCCGATTGGTGACAGAGTGAGTCGATGAGTGTACGAAAAACATCCAAGTATCAGTAACAATATTTTCAACGGTGTATTGGATTACAGTGGTTCTCAAAGTGGGCGATATCGCCCTTTTGGGGGCGAAAGACATACAATAGAGGGGCGAAAAGCCCGGAGGGGGCGATAGGGGGGCGATAGCGCATTCTCAAAAAGTTAAAATTATTGCGAAACTTGTTTTG
>QXVX01009091.1:0-71403 GCA_013436065.1 Halocynthia aurantium | reverse complement strand
CCTGATGTGTTTTGATTTGAAGATCTTATCCAAGAACCTGCTATTTTGGTTGCTGCTGTATTATGTAGTCTATAGTAACACTATATATTGTTTTCAAAGTCATAAGGCCCTTCCTATATCTCTAAATGCATGTGTAAACATCAAAGTGGTCCGATTCTGTTCGAATGTTTATGGCAATACATATTTTAAACCCATCTTGTCAATTAATGGAAATGTGAATGTTCATTTTTAATATAAGAATATTTAGTACATCCCTGAAAATGTTTCGGTTCTTAATCCAGGTGGTTTATATTAAATGAATCTGCAAAGGTTTTTGGAATCATTCGGCTACCAAATATAAAACATAAATTTTTATTGCTCATTGTGTAATACAGGTTAACCGGGTTGAGTTAAAAAAATACAACAACAGTTCAGAATGTAATGCACACAACAAGAATCATGCCACAGTATCACCAGAACGCATGTACCTAAGTCCACACTGATCAGAAACGTGTGTTGTTTGCAGTAAACTAGAAACGTTTTCTATATTTACAGTTGATTTATCTTCTTTGACATCACCTATGGGACAGCAGTCTTCAAAGTTTAATAGAAGCAGTTTTGGTATGTGCAAAGACAAAAAAAAAAAAATTATTCTGCCTTGAAGATCCTATCTTAGTGGAACAGCCATGCATAATGAAGTTTGTTTTTTCAGATTCCACAGAAGAAGCCACGACCTCTTCACCAGGGCAGCCTGGTTTAGGATTTCCTGGTTTGAATCCAACGGATCTTTTTCCTGAAGTTCTATCAGGCGGTTTGCCCTCTGGTTTGAATGGACTGGGAGGAAATAGTAGCGGTATGTTGTTATTCAAATATGCGTGAACACTAACATTGTCTGGAAATCCAACAAGACTCCAGGAGTTTATGGTTTTGAAATTGTAATGTAAAAATGCCCGGGTTTAATATGCAGTATCTGTAAATGTGATTCAGGGAAATAGTTTGGGATGGGAAAATGCATTCAGGTATATCAATAGTTGATATTGAAATGCATCTCTATTCTCAGGTTCCATACTGCCAATACCATCAATCATGCAGCAAACTATTATGAATGCAACAATCTATGCAGCTCTCGGTAAGATTTTCTGAAACTTCTTATTTTAACTCTGCGTCTATGAACTGACAAATATAATTCATCCTCACAATAGTTGATCACCAGCTATTTATACCACTATGCATATTGATAGATTTACCTCCATGTTACTGAATGGAAATTAGATTTTTTATTTCACTCCATACATGGGCATATTGAGTCTAGGGAATGACTACGGGGTATATATATTTTTTAAGTGTCCTTTGATATTTCAAATTACTAACCAGCATAGTTTTATCATGTGACATCCCCTTCAGCTGCATGGACGCCTCGAAAGCACATGATTTTTTTAATGCATGTGCGTGTGAATAGAATTTTTGTATGTGCGAGAACTTAGATGCATCTTGTGATGTGATTATTGATTACTACAGAAATTCAGTCGTTTTTGACAATTTTTGAATAATTCATGTTCATAATATGGGATATAAGCAGTGTCATATGATCAGCCTCATAAACGTTTCTTGGACTTGTAGTATTACCGAAAGTGCAGACTATAGTATTACCATACAATACAAAAAACATATTGAATACATTAAATAGACATAAAATAATAGAGACATTCACAACTGGTGATGAAAAGTAGCCTGGTCGGGTGCACAAAGTGCGGACCTGGCGGATGTTCATGACGGAGTTCAAGCTCCACCGAAGGCACTGAAACAAAACATCCCAGAAATATCATCATTATAATGAATTTTAATGGTAGTACAGTGCGTTACATAACATTTAAATTAATAATGAACGCGAATGTTGATTATTTACATGATTGATGTAATTTGACTGTAATTATGTGCTTGTGTAATATTGATGTTTTCTTACAGATAATGCCGTGCAGACGCAGATGTTTCCACAAGAAATGACTGACATCATGATTATAGATGCCAGTGAAAAAGATAAATCCTTAGTGCAATATTTAACAGATCTCCAGATGCAAAACCAATTGACTGTTTATATTCAAAACGTTTCAATGAAGATGATGCAAGAAAAAATAAGTACATCAATTATATTCCAATTTCCATTTATCCTTTTATGTTGTTTATCTTCACAGGAAAAATAGGATTAACAATGGCTAAACCTGCCAAACAGACGTGTTTTTCTTGGCACAACATCTGTTACAAATAGTTTAGGTCCATCCGTCCTGCTATAATTTGCTTGAGCATTCATTTTTTCCTTATTTTCCAATTTTTTCAAGTGATCCATATATTTTATGGGTTTTAGCAAAATTTTCACCGCCACAATATCAAGATCTCGTCACAGAATTCATTTTATTATCAGTGCCTGTCAATATATGTAAAGCACTGGCCTCAACTTCCAATAATATCGCTAGTAGTACTACTCAATTCACAAATTATGTTTTTAACATATGCTAGTATTGTGAGCTGGGGTGACTATTTGCAAAATTTAACAGCACAATTAAGAGCCTAAAGCCAGGAAGTTTTCATCAAACACCAAATGGTTCCGAGTATATGTTAAAAATCTGACCATAAAATTAAATTTGTGTTTTTCAATAAGTTTTTCAAAAGGTGAAACATATTTTCTTTCTCACAGTTAAATCGACCATCATGGCATTTCCCGTTGGAATGCAAGATATAATCACCGAAAAAGCACAGTCAGCCAACATGGAGGTCGTACCATATGTAATAACTCTACAAGACAGCGGCCAGTTCGGAGATTTCCTGGAGAATGTCACCAAAGAATATCAAAAGCGAATCATGGGTTAGTGTTGATTTATTTCTCACAAGACATGCAGAAAACGGTTTGTTGCTAATGGCAACTATAATCTACACAAAACTTAGCACACTTTATTTAATATTATACATAACCCACTCTATGGGCTTCCAAAATTTCATTTAAAAACAATAAGTTTGGTCTGAACCCCGAACTGTAGGTAATGCATAAACGTAAATTTGAGAAAGTTCAAGATTTGTCTTCTTGAAAAAAAGCTACCGTATTTGAATTATTGCAACCGAGTGCCTCCAGGCCAGAAAAAACATCAGTGGTTCTGTAGTTTATTGTGGAATTCTCTCAATGAATTATTATTGTATTGAGAAAATCGCATGGCCAACCCAATGGTTAATAATTGTGAAATGTTTTATGTGGATTACAACATTCCAATACTATTAATCACTTGTTGAAGTAACACAAAGGATTTGACAGAAGCTTTCGACTTTCAGATTGTATCCTTGGTGAGGTTGAAGAAGGGGTCAGGGAACAGATTGAAAATAGAACACTCGACTCAAACGCTACTGGCAGTACTGAAGCGAATTCGACTATGGGAATGAACGAAATGATTGCTGCCTTTTTTGGCGTTGTACCAAAAGTGACAGGTAATTCTTCACCTTGTAATGTCAGCCATACATTCATTCATATCTTTCAGTTCAAGNTATCACTAGCAGAGACCGGCTGTACCTTGTTCAGTAGTTAATGATACATACAGCCACCCTGGTTTACGAGCTTGCGATTATTTTCTAATTTAATTTCCGTGCAATCCTTTTCAAAGTCATCAATCACAGAGGGTAGTTTTGAATAAGTTAGTCAAAAATTTCGCTGGAACTGCATTGTAAACCCTGCATTTAACAAAAAAAATGGTGGAAATGGACCCTAAATGTGATAGCTTCCATCCATACGTACATGGACTTTTCATTTTATTTATTTCGTTTATGAGCTGCTCATATACATTGTATTCAGTTCAAGGCTACTCGTCAGAAAGCTCTTTCATCAAAGAAATGAACAACGACACAATACTTCGTTCAACCCTCGGGGGTATCATGTTCGAGAAGTACGATACTGGAGATACACCAGATTTTAAATACAAAATAAGGCTGCATGCAGATCCTGTCAATGTTAAAGATGGAGATAGTGCAAAATTTACTGGAAAGTACGTAATATGCATTCTGTGTGGACATAAATTATATTTTTGTTTGATGATGTATTACCGCTTGTTGTAACAGAGCTGACACCTGGCAAACCAACAATCTATTTCCTGTATTCACATTGCCTGGCCCACGAGCAAAAACTGACCAGTATGGAGGAAAGCCTGGCTATTACAAAGAAGGTTAGCATTGTCTCTTTAGTAAAGAGATCTAGATTTTTATATACGTACGACGTAGGGTTTCAATTTTCAATTTTCTGTAGTTGTTTAGCTTAGCCGGTAAATATTCCTTGCAATTACCTGCTTCTTTCCTTTTTCACTCAATGGCCTCCTGCTAGCATCTATCTGAAGAAATCAAAACTCCCACATTAAGATTTATATACATTACCCATGCTCAATTTGATTCGTAATTATTGCTATTTAATATCTGTTATTTGTGAACTAGGTTTTCTTGCGTTAATGCACGCCGTCGATATGGCCGTATTGACCACACTGAAAAACAGCTCCGACTACGAACTGAAAGACGACTTGGTCTTGAAGAGATTCCCATATCCGCCTTATGTGGAGGATACGTTTTTAGGTATGCTGTTATGTGCTTTTGAGTGATGCAGAAAAGACATCTTCTCCATGACTTTTTTATTACTTTCAGTGGCAATCCAAAGAATCTTACCTCTATTGATAATGCTCAGTTTTTTCTACACCGCGCTCTCAATTGTTAAAAGCATTGTACACGAGAAAGAGACCAAAATGAAGGTAAGAGAGTGTTCTCTATGATTTATTGATAACAGTATCTGTTATCTGGATGTAGTGCATATTCTATGGTAATGTCAAAGCTTTCAAAATATCTTGGTATAAATCTGTTCACCTAAAAATATAGTATGAAACATTTATATTAAATATCCAAATATTCATTGTTTAAAAATAAAGGGCATTCCGTAAGTAACTGTGAGCTTTTATGATAGAATATATAAATCTGAGTGCACAGTGACTTTCCGAACACCCTGTATGTATTTAAAAATGTATAACTTTATTTTGAGCAGTAAAACTGTGGTGTCTTTTGAAGAAAAATCCGTAGTTATCTTACTTTGTAACCGACTTCGATCATTGACTAAGTGACTTTGACTAAACATAATTCCAATGCATTTGCATTATTTCGTTTGCTGTAAAATAGAAAAATTCCTTGATTAATTTAAAGCAATCATCTTTCTTTCTAAACAGGAATATATGATGATGATGGGATTATCATCCTGGCTGCACTGGCTGGCTTGGTTCATGAAGTATCTCATCTTCATGACAATTTCTTGCATATTCATTACAATATTTTACAAAATAGAGGTAAGCAACGAAGATACAGGTATCTATTAACCATCTAACTCCATCAAATCCTCTTATTGGGCTGATACAGTACAGAATGCCGGGATAGCTATCTCGGATCTCAATCGCTACAGAAATTTTCCGCCATATTGAATTATGAATCAAAATTTCTACTGCATTATCAAATTTATTATTCTAAATGAAAAAACTCTATTTTTTTATTCCGATGGACACGAAGCTTGTAAGTATAAAACAGTGGTGTGCATCATTATTTTAAAGTATGATGTGTTCATGTATGTTAATGTACTTATTATTACATAATATATATAATATATTATGTTGTTCCTGGATCCAACTTCTTAACAGTAAAGCTAAGATCTAGATTATTCCTTGAAATTGTATAGTAAATTTTCTGATGCATGATTTTGGCATGAGGCATTTTTACAATTTTTCCTTAGTCATGCATCACTACGCCACATGACACCTCTGCTTATATATATAGTGAGAACATTGATGTAGAATGGATTATAGTGTCATTGGTTTTTGTTAATTTTCTTTCCATTTTCTTTGGATGTGATCTGATAATGGTGCATTATTTAGCGGCCATATTTCTGAATGCTGTGGTTCTGGAAATCTTTTATAGTTTGCAAAGTAAATTGACACAGTTTATTTGCTTTTGTAAATGCTAGTCTAATGCCTGAGCATTATTTAGATCAGCGCTCTTCAAACTTTTTGGCCTCACGGAACCCCTGCATGTTTTCAGTGAATCTCGCGGAACCCCTCTTTGTTCAAAAGTTACAATCATTCCCCCGTAACACGCGGAACCCCTAGAGTTCACGGAACCCCTCCAAATGCTTCACGGAACCCTAGGGTTCCGCGGAACCCAATTTGAAGAGCGCTGATTTAGATAGATAAACCTGTGTTTATCGACTGTCATGTGACGGCACACACTGGTCTAATGTATAAGTATTTATCTAATATATCGCCTACTTATTCATATGCATCCAAGCATGCAGTTACAATTTATGTGGTTGAAAGTATTTTGCTATCTGATCTCATGCAAACTTATCTATTAAACATAATTTCACTATTTAAATTACAGACCAACACAGGAACGGTACTGACCTATACTGATCCCACAATCATCTTCCTGTACCTAATAGCCTATTCTTGTTCCACAATCACTTTCTGTTTCATGATTTCGGTATTTTTCTCAAAAGGTATGATCTTATACATAGCAAATTACTCACAATGTAACCGGAACTTAGTATGATGAGTATGATTTTGTTTTTTCGTTGGCAGCGAACGTTGCCGCTGCCGCAGGAGGTGTTCTTTTCGGTTTGTCCTACATGCCGTACCTTTTCCTTGCCAGCCGGTACGAAACCATGTCGTTTACAGAAAAATCACTCTCCTGTCTTATTTCCAATGTCGGCATGGCCAATGGTGCTCAGTTGTTGAGCATGTTTGAAGGAAAGGGTAAGTGCTATGCTTGGTTTTCATACTAGTCGTTGATAAAAACATCCATTACTTCTTTTTGGTAACATATACACGGAAATGACCATGTATTCTTATAACCCATGTACAACAATCTAAAACATTACTGAACCAAGTGAGCACTGTATTATAGAATGTGCACCAGTTTAATTTATCAGTTTGGATCTGTTTTTTACAGGTACTGGAATACAGTGGTGGAATATAGCACAAGGTGTTTCTGTGGATGATAACTTCACTTTCCTCACGGTAACATTTATAATAGTTACGGTGCAAGATAACATTTTTTCATATGATTCACATGATCCATGTTCTTTTTGCCAGGTTATACTGCTCTTGTTTCTCGACTGTTTCCTTTATTTTCTTGTGGCCTGGTACGTTGAGGGAGTGTGGCCAGGAGAAGTGGGAATTCCAAAACCGTGGTATTTTCCTTTCTCAGTGAGTGTGATATCAATAGTGATAGATATCTTTGTTTTTTGACTCTACGTTAACCTTCGTCAATTATATCACATTATTATTCGCTAACAGCGTGATTATTGGTGCGGGCCTAGACCAACGAGAAACAGCTATAAAGCCGTGCCTGTGAATGACAATTTGGAAGGAGGCGCAGAGCAGACGATCAATGGTAACACTCCCGAAGGTGACCGTAAAGAGGACAGCGAATATTTTGACGACGAACCTTTGCAACTGAGGAAAATAGTGGAAATTTTCGACCTCAACAAGGTTGTTATGCTTTCAATGCTTCTACCAGGCTTTTTTTTGTAGAACCTTTTATTTTCCTGCGCTGTACTCCGAATTGTGTCCATTCACTAGTTTGGAACTGCCTTGGGAGATACCAGTTTGAAATTTATCATTTTGTCATGTTTTATTACAACTACATGCTTTATTTAAATTCACCATGTCAAGAATGATATATTCGAAGTAGGAAGATCATTATAATAAATATATAATGTCTCTACTAAAGCAGTTTATACTTTCTTACTTACAGATTTTCAATCCTGGACCGAAGCAGAAGATAGCCATCGATAAGTTGAATATGACAATGTATGAAGGACAAATCACAGTTTTACTGGGTCACAATGGTGCTGGAAAAACAACTACAATGTCCATCCTGACAGGTCCTTATCACAATATCTTCTATAATATTTTTCAATGAATGATAAATGATATTTCATTTCAAACTTTCCTGCATGCACATGTACCATAAATAGCATATTCCTGTGGCTACGGGGGACGACTATACTTTCACTCATCAACTGTACTTTTCTTTTACCTCTTGAAGGACTTTTCCCTCCAACTGCTGGGTACGCCAAGGTCCTCGGGCATAACATAACCACCCACATTGAATCTGCCAGAAAGTCAATGGGATTGTGCCCACAGCACGATATTCTTTTTGACCAACTCACAGTGGATGAGCATATGTATTTCTTCTCTAAAGTGAGTGCGATATGGAACAATATTGATTTTTAGAGCTAGAACTAGTCTTTTACAACTGTTGCGTTGTATAGCTGAAAGGACTCAGTTCTGAAGAAGCTAAAAAAGAATGCGAGCATATGTGTCAAGTTTTGGAACTGACTGACAAACGCAATGCACTGTCAAGGACTCTGTCTGGAGGAATGAAAAGAAAGTTGTCTGTTGGAATTGCACTGAGTGCTGGATCGAAGGTATGTTTATTAATACCGTGTGTTTGGAAAATATCTTCCTATATTTTCTTTATCTTTTCCTATATTTATATGTCTACCATTCGCTGTTATTCCTCATTTCAGTTTATTGTTCTTGATGAACCGACCGCTGGTATGGATCCTTCATCGAGAAGAGCTATCTGGGACGTTCTGCAGCACTACAGAGATAAGTGTTCTATGCTACTGTCAACTCATTTCATGGATGAAGCTGATCTACTTGGCGACAGGATAGCCATAATGGCCGATGGGAAGTTGCGGTGTGCGGGTAAATGCAGTCTGATAGCATTCACTAGATAATTGATGCTGTCTCCTTGATTAGCTTGTTTCCTGCTTTTGAATTTCTAAGTTAATTTCAATATATCCATCTATTACAGGCTCATCTGTTTTCTTGAAGAACAAATTTGGTGTTGGTTACCATGTAGTCTTGAACAAATCTCCGGCATGCGAAGTAGAAAAGGTAACAGTGGGAAAAATAGTCCATCCATCCTTTTTTTATTCATATATATTCATACCCTGCAAGTCCCAAACTAGATTATGAAAGTTTCCCTTGTTAGATATCTTTGAAGGCAGAATCTTATATCTGTATCTTTCTATTGTAGTATCGGGTAAGGATGCACGTCATTTAATTATTCCTGCCCCACCACCTAGAAACTTTACAACACTACAGAGTACATGCATTATATTCTTAAAACTGGTCCACAAACTGTGAAAGACCGAGCTGCTTATAGATAATGTTCGTATAAGCTGATGTAACCTTTCTGTCTTAATGTCATGCGGTTTCACTTTCAAATCCATAATTTATTGTAATGTGGGTGTCCGGTCAGTCCTCCCAATTATTACAAATTAGATTTATTTGATATCCGTTTCCCTGTATAGCTTCAGATCTAGATCGGGCTACTGGTAATATTCAGTTTCCATATCAGAGTTCTTGGAGATTAGTTCAGTAAAATCTGATCAATGTAATAGAATAATATTTTTCATTTTCCTCTCAATATCTTTTAATAGGTCAATGATTTTTTCCTGTCTCATGTACCGGAATGTCGCCTCGAAAGAACTTCCGGCGCGGAGATATCTTTCGTTCTTCCGTTTGAATCCAGTAGTTTGTTCCAGAATCTGTTTAGTCAGCTCGAAAATTCCAAAGAGGACCTTGGGATACATAGCTATGGAGCTTCCATAACCACCATGGAAGAAGTCTTTCTATGGTAATAGCTTTAGTTCGAACCTCCAAATATTCTAAGTTGAACTCATGGTACAGGTTCACCATGGATTACGTCATGCTTCTGCTTTTCTCTCACCATTGCCTATATCTGCTTATACTACTCTATAGTTTTAACCAACTGTTCCATTTATTCATTTAATTTACATTTGAATCATGATTAAATTCCCGGACGCTTTAGAGTTTAGAGTAATACAGACGAATGATCATTCGATATTTGTATTGGCAGTGTTACTGAAGATGTTCAAAAAACCGTTAAAGTTGCGAGCAGACGCCTATCCATCACTGATGCTGACCAAAAAACAGTACCGTTTGATCGAACTGCGGGGAATGAAGGTTTTCTTGCTCTCAAACATATTCTAAGGTTATTGTACTCAGCATTCACAGATGTATTTTCTATATATACAGACATACTACAACCTCCTGAAGATCCCAATACCGGTTTTACTCTGTGGATGCAACAGTTTTATGCTCTACTTGTAAAGAAAATTTTGCATTCAAGACGAAACCTTAAAGTAAATGGCAATTTGTATAGTTGGAGTACTCTGACCCTATAACCGTGATATGTATTTTCTGGGCAAGAAGTCTAACCCTAACCTACTCAGGAAAACGAGAGTTGACCATATCATCATAGCGATATCACTTCTATATCTCTTGTTTGCAGGTGATCATATCACAAATGCTTGTACCGGTCATATTCGTTATAATTGCCATTGTAAATGCAAAGTATGCTCCCTTCCTAGAGCAGAACAGAGAATTGGGTAAGTTGTCCTGCTCAGCTAAAATTAATACTATTGTATCAGTATAAAGACATTTGTAATTTCATCATGCCAGATCTTAGACTCGATGCATATGGACCAGTTACAGTTGCCTATAACGAGTCCAAGCTTGCCAGCAACCTTGCCTCTGAATATGTCCAACAATTTCCAGGTATGTTGTAGAAACCTAGAAAAAATCATCGTTTCCGGTTGAGCCTCTTAACTTGTAATCATTGAGTTGAAAGCCCTTATTTATTCATTGATGATTATTTGTTAATTTGTTTGGCCTAGGCTTTTTATATCGGTAACGGTACAAGGTTCTCTTGGTAGATTGCTTGGTTTGAGCAGCCAATCCGAATTTGAATAACAGTACAAAATATATATCCAATTACTTATTAACCCTAATTATATATATAAATGTGTGTATATACCGGTTATAACATTTGTACAACCTGCCTATTCGACCACTGGTAAAACTAACTATTCTGTATTTTTAAAAAGACTTTGCAGAAAAAATGCCAGGCGAATACAGTAGTCTCGAGTGGTTTCTCTCCAACGAGTCCAAGCGTGAGGGAGGATCGTACAACTCGGAAAATGTTATAGCAGCTAGCTTCCTATACGATAATGGTAAACATGGATTTTCACAGAGTTAAAGAATCAATGTCTCAATGCTCTTTCATGTTTTGTAATCACTGCAGAGTCCAGGTCTCCAGCCATTGTTGCGTGGTTCAATGCCGAAGGTTACCACAGTCCTGCCAATACTCTTTTGTATGCTAATCAGGCATACTTACGCTGGCGGCTGAACGATTCGAACTTTAGCTTGGATGTTTCCAACCACCCCTTGCCTAGAAATTCTTCGAATCGGGTGGAGGAACAGCTTATCGGGTATGTGATTAGATTTTCTTAATGTGAATTTTGCGGTGGTACCTTACTCAGAGCTTTCCATTATAAAAAATAACTCCATAGTTATACTGACATGTCTACATATTCTACATTGTCCATAGGTAATGGTGTTAAGCATTTTTAATACTTTTGGTCTGTAATGGAATGCTTTTACCTTTTTAAGTTTATGGGATGAATGGAAATGAAATATGCTTCAACAGTTCCTTAATGTTTTGCTTTGTTTTCTATACCTGAACAGTTCTGTATCTGGCTTCATGATAGCTTTCAATGTGGTTATGGGTTTCTCGTTTCTCGCCGCTTCTTTCTCGATTTTCCTTGTACGAGAGAGAACTGATCGCGCCTTGTTGCTACAGACGCTCGCCGGAGTAGATCCATTCTGCTTCTGGTTATCTACCTTTGCTTGGGATTTTGTCAACTTTATTCTTCCATGCATCGTATGTCTGGTAAGCTGGTTCGCATATGCCCATACGTCAATGCCCATTATCATTACACCTGAAATCCTCATAAAAATTCAATCTGAACAAATATTCAGTAATTATAACTTTCAATTGCTCTGCTGAATACAGATCCTGTTTGCTGCAATGGGAGTCGATGAATACATACATGACAGCAATGCTGGAATCACTCTCCTTCTCTTGGTTATGTACTGTTGGTCTGCATTGCCTCTCACATACCTACTATCACTTCTATTTACCATTCCTGCCACAGCACTGGTCACCATAACAATAGTGGGTGTGATTACAGGGTTGGCCACTATCATCACCATCAACGTCTTACTGTTGCTAGGTACCGCTTTTACATTTTTCTGTCATGAAATTTTACAATACCATTCTGGCAATATCACACCATTTTATCAATGCAGGAGAACACACTACCAACATTGCTAACTACCTTGATTGGGCTTTTCTCTTTCTGCCGCAATACTGCATCGGCCAAGGACTCGCTGACCTCTACACCAATGACAAAATGGTCAACATTTGCACAACCAGTGAAATATATGAAATCATATGCAAGGAGAATGGTTAGTAACGATACTGCAGTCTGCGGATGTTAGTTTACTTTATCTGTGTTATTGCTTTCAGGTATTGACTTCCAAACCAATTATTTGGCATGGGAACGATACGGAGTGGGTCGCTTCGTAGCGTTCATGATGATAGATGGCCTGGCATTCTTTCTGATTCTCTTCAGCATAGAGTACAATGTCCACAGGATCGTCAGACGACTCTTCTCAAGAATTCGCTTAAATGTGACTGTAAATATATTGCTTTACTCTGTACTTTTGATATACTGTATGTACAACTGCATATAGCGAGGCAGCTTTAAGTGGGATATCAATGTATATCTTTCCTTCATTATATTTATATTCATTTCAATTCGGAAAGATCTCACACTATAACTTTTAACCAATGCTTTATTTCATAGACGCCTGAAACTCTGGACGGACGAGTTTCGTTTTTAGATGACGATGTTGCTCGGGAGAAAGATAGAATAACCGATACAGTACTGTCTCAGCTCGTCTCTTCAAACCCAGTTGTTATAAAAAATCTCAAAAAGGTTATATCACACATGCTTTTTTTCTCTGTTCATATTAAATTTCTTTCCTCAAAGACAATTCCCGGTTTTTACTGAATACTATTCAGAACCTCTGTGATTTTCTTACTTTTTTTACCTGCTGTGTAATCTACTCCTGTAGGTCTACAATCTGAAAAAATACAGCAACTCATCAAAGTTAGTTGCTGTTGACGACCTCAACTTGGGTGTGTCTCGCGGAGAATGTTTCGGCCTTCTCGGAATCAACGGAGCCGGCAAGACCACGACTTTCAAAATGCTCACAGGGGACGTTGTGCCGACGTCCGGCACTGCTTTCTTGGAGGGTTTCGATATAACTACGAACTCTAAACAGGTAAGGGTGCTGGAAATTGTAGGCAGAAGCTGTGATTATCATGTGAGGGTCTTCATTCTATATTTTACTCGGTTTCAGGCTCAACAAAAAATGGGATACTGTCCTCAGTTTGACGGACTGATTGAGCAATTGACCGGCCGGGAAACCCTGACGATGTTTGCAAGACTGCGTGGAGTGAGAGAGAAGCATAGACCGAGACTTGTGCAAAGACTTGCAGAATTGCTGGCCTTTTCAGAACATATTGATAAAATCTGTGGAAACTATAGGTACTACATTGTTGTCATAATAATTTTTCACTTCTGGATTGTAGAAATATTAATCCATACATTTAACCAGTGGTGGCAATAAGCGAAAGTTGAGCACTGCCATAGCGCTTGTGGGTGGACCGCCAGTCGTGTTGTTGGACGAACCCAGCACGGGTATGGACCCTGGAGCCAGACGAAAGTTGTGGGATACAATCAGTCAAGTTTGCACGGACCAACGCTGTGTTATTATTACTTCACACAGGTGATTTCAAGTCTTATTACGAATTTCTTCAATTGTATTTAAAAAGTTTATAACAGTGGTATTGTGAAATCGTAGCATGGAGGAATGCGAAGCCCTGTGCACTCGCCTAGCTATCATGGTGAATGGACAACCGCGTTGCTTGGGCGGCCCCCAGCACTTGAAAAATAAGTTCGGGCAAGGGTATTCTGTCGAAATCAAGTTGGCCAATAACATGGATGATTCGCAACCCATCAAAGATTACATGCAAACCAATTTTCCTGGTGAATACTGATATAAACGGAATTTAGTTTTGAGTTAGTTTGTTTATTGTACTGATTCATATTCGTCATTTTAACAGGTACTCTCGTTAAAGATGAACACCAGAGTCTGGTAGCATTCCAAGTTCCTGAATCACGAGTTAATGAAGAAAACTTGTCTCTGGCTACTGTAAGTATCCTGTATGAATTTTAGCAACGTTATGTTAGAGAACGTGGTCTATATAAATATACAGTGGAAACTGCTTACTATGATCGCAATATGATTATATAAGAAGTATTTTATGATGAAACAGACCGAATAGAGACATCATGTCTTAATTAGTTCTAATAATTAGTTATCGTTGTCTAAATTAAATACTTGGGACTGATGTCTAGCATATAATTTTGTAGATATTTGGCTGCATGGAAACAGCAAAGAGAGAATTCGGACTTCGTGACTACTCAGTTTCGCAGACTACTCTAGAACAAGTTTTCCTGAGCTTCGCGCGAAGGCAAAGGGAAGCGGACGAAAGTGTTATTTGATGGCTTTCAGTATAACTTTATGTACTTCAAAAAACAGAAAATTACACTCATAAACCACATATCAGTATAAATTTCTACTTTTATTACTGTTCGGTCTTAGTAGTTATTTTTTTTTAGAAAAATTTAATGCTATTGCTCATGCTTGAATATATAAGCTAGTCCTAGTCTTTCCTACTTCCTGTTTTGTCAGGTTTTAGTCGTATATATATACTAATAAGCTGTGGTGTAATGATTTCAAGTTTCTATTTTTATTCTAATAGCCATTTAAGATTTAGTAAATTTAATTTTGATCCCAGCAATGTTTTGCAGTACTACTCTTGTGAGTTCCATATTTATGAAAATCATACAAATAGCATATTGCTTTACTTCATGACATTCTCAGTAAGAATTCCAGCTATAAAACAACCTTCACTTCCAATTTTTCTATTAATAAGTGATATGTATTATTGGTATTGCATTCAAGCATAAGATTTTTGTACTGTGATTTTATTATGTTGTTCTTGTCAAATACTTATATGAACTCTTCTGCAATGTGATCTGTAATGATAGAATATTGTAATTATTTAAGCGAAGAAATGCAGTATGTGTTGGTGAACTTGTAAAAAAATACGTGTAACAATGCAATTAGATCATTAATAAAATCTAATGAAACGCATTCCTTCTTTGACTTATGACAGCTGTTTCTGGCCTACGTAAAGTCGTTTAGGACAGAATGAAATTGTGAAATGGCATTTCATTTCATTGGGTTGTAGAAACCAGCGGTTGGTTATAGCATAGTCCCTCTATATATGGAGAGAGACTAGGGTTATAGGATACCCTTACTTACAGAGTCCCCTTGAATGAAAGCGCCTTTGTGTCAGCGAAGAAATACTTTATTCGAACCATTTTAAAATATAATTTATGATCTATCATTTGGCTTGGGATCTGTTTCATTTTTTACTTTGAGCAAACCCTGTGTGATGGTTTTGTCATGGAGTGTGGTCCAGTCAGATAACGGACAAAGGCACATTCCGGTGGAACTGTGCTCATTGAAATTAATAGTATAATATTCTGAACCTTAGCCTGTTATAGTGTAAATCCAGAAAGCAAATATTATTCCAAGTTGCGTGAATTATTATTTAACTTCAAATATTCGCGCGACTGTTGGTTGTTGTTGCTTTGGAAAATAGGCGGTGACGTAATATCGCACCACTTTCGTGAAGCTTTTTGATTGGTCAAAAATTGTGGCCTTACTATCTGTAGGTAATGCTCTGCTGATTATGTGTCGCAACTTTGCATAAGCCGTGTTATGGTACCAGCTTTGTTTTGCTTAAAAATTCTGCTTTAGCAAGTTACTCTCTTCAATTTCTGTTGCAAATGAGCACGAAAGAAGCGTAACTCGATATTATTTATCGCTGATTAAGATGTACAGAAGTTATGTACAATTTGTGTTGTATTTCACTCTGTGTGCACCTGTTGTTTTAGAATTTAGACAGTAATGCGTTTATCAATACATCTCACGACTTAGCCTGTAATAACCTCGTTCGTTGGCGTGAAGGAGAAAAAGAAATCCGAAATGGATCGTATGTACCAAGGCATACCCTCATCCGATCAAGAAAACAGTTTATTTGGTGTTGGAATGGAAAATTATATCACGAATCCCGACGACAGTTTGGCAAACTGCTTTCTTGCGGATACGGAAATGCCAGATGATCTTGGTCTAGATAATAGCTGGATGAATAATATTACGTTAGATGGTAAGTTAATGTGGAAAACATTAAAAAATACCTTGTGATGTAAACGTATAATTGCTCTTCCTCAACTGATCTCTTTTACTTAACAGAGATTCTTGCTGGAATCAACGGTCATAAGGTAGAGGAACTGATGAGTTCACCCGTCGCTTCATCAGTTGGACACCGGACACTCAACGATTTACTGAATGCTCCTCCTGTACCCTCAGCGCTGGACTTGCCCCTGGATCATTCTCTTATTGATCCGCTGCAGGTTGAAAAGCTGCAGCAACCACAAGTTGCCAAAAATTACTTTCCTCCCAGTTCTCCACCAGAAGTGAAACCTGATATCAAGCATGTGAGGCTTCCTGTGGTAAGTAAAATACTAGCAACCCAGTGAATATAAAGTTCTTGCTGAAGATTGATATATTATCTTGCTCTTCCTCGAATATTCTCTTGACTTCAATTGGCGCTATATTTCTGTAGACCTTTGATTTATTCGAAGTCATGAAGTTTTATTTCTGGGTTACAGTTTCAATGCCTTAGGCTGCTGCAGAAGTTAGACTGTCATTACAGTTATATGATTTAGTAGGAAAAAGCCTAAAAGTACTAGCAAGGTATATTATGTCTAATAAATGACTTTGAAACATGACTTATCTATACTGAATGTAATGCAAAGTACTACACTTTCTTCATGAGATTCACAGCAATCGGTGTACCTTCTCTAGCAAGCATTTCTATGGTTATCGAATACCTGCATATACCAGTCTTCAGCATTATTTTAGAATATGTCTATAAGAACAGGAATGTGGGAAATTGTGTAAAACTAATCTGCAAGAGTGAGGGCTGGGTTAAGGGTTAGTTTTTTGAATCGAGAGTTTTTTTTCGTCCTCATATAATAGTGATAACCTTCTGTTTTTGCAAACATATCCAATCTTGTTTAAGGCTGATCCAGAAAGCGATGTTCAAAAGAGGAATTCTACTAATATCCAGGTATTTTCTCCCACTTAATAATTTCCAGCATAATCAGCATAAAACTGTTTTCTCCAAACTACAGTTTGAGTTATCTACATGCATGGACTAATATTGCTTGAATCACCTCTATCAACTTGCTGTAAATTTTTCCTATTCAAAAAACAATTCAAATTTTGCAGGCTGTTGTGATGCCTTCGGCACATCCGGTGCAGCTGAGCCCGCAAATTATATTCAATCTTCAGTCAACTAACACTCCAGTGAAACCTGTCGTTGCTGGCGGTTCTTTTCAATATCAGACTTCGTCACCACAAACACAACAGGTTCCGTCACCCATTATTCTATGCAATGTGTTTTGGTATAAAATTGTTTAATGAAATATCTTTTTGTTCTGTTAGACAAACGGTGTGCAAGTCACTGCTGTGAATCCACAAACCGTGGTTAACAGTCTTCAAGGAATTAATATAATGGCTCTCCTGCAGCAGAAGCCAGAGCTCAAAGCACAGTTACAACAGCAAATACTTCGACAGCAGTCAAATACTCATGTTTCTACACAGCAGACATCAGTCCAGCAATCCACCGTCACCTCCACGCCAGTCTCTTTTCAACAGGTAACAGATATGTCTTAAACACATTTGATTCTACCATCTTGTTACGTTATGGTGTATTGTTTAAATTAGTGACTGATCAAGCTTGGTGTTACAAACTGTTTTGATTCAGTCACTTGAAAACTGTGATAAAATGTAAAACTGTCAATAAATAATTTATATTTAAATTTAAATTGAAGAACGATTCGTGTTTTTCGCAAATAAATATTCAGACAATAATACATTGATTTCCAGATTGTCGTGCCCGTGTTAAACTCCGGTTCGTCCAACATATCTACAACAGCTATGATTACGAATAACGATCAACACGCATCTGCAAAGGTAATTTAACATTGAATCATGACATATTTATCTGAATGTGAATGGGAATTTTTTTATCATGTTCAGAAGATAGTCGGGGGTGAAGCGCTTATCACTGCCATGCAAATCCCCAAGATATCTGAAACCCCACAGCCAAAGCCTAAGAAAAATTCTCACAATGCAATTGAGAAACGATACAGGTTAGTTTTCAGCATCTGGTAAATTTTTACCTTCATGTTCCGCCTATTCATATTGTTCAAACCTTGGTTATGCACGAGTCTCGCCTATGTATGAACTTTCTTAATCAAATCAATAACAGATGTTCTATAAACGACAAAATCGGCGAGCTGAAAGACATCCTTGTCGGAGAGGAAGCCAAGTTGAACAAAGCTTCAGTGCTCAAGAAAGCAATCGATTATATAAATTTTCTAACAAATGCCAACAAACGACTCAAGATGGAGAATCTGCTGTTAAGAAAACACCTCGCATGTAACGACAAAAGTAATATAATTTTTGCTTAGCTGTGTCGTGTGCTTCATGATGTATTTTACCATATGCTAATGACATTTGCTTTGTATTTTCAAAGTTACTGTTCGTGACCTCATAAAAAAAGACATCAGTCTCATCGAGCCTACCCTCTCGCCAGACGAGGCGTTCTCATCTGACGTTGATTCGCCCTTCTCAGACGTCCCGATGTTCAACGACATTATGGAATCCGGCTCTTACCCAACGCCGCCACATTCAGACGCAGATTCTCCCT
This sequence comes from Halocynthia aurantium, assembly GCA_013436065.1. Lineage (NCBI taxonomy): Eukaryota > Metazoa > Chordata > Ascidiacea > Stolidobranchia > Pyuridae > Halocynthia > Halocynthia aurantium. The sequence continues at coordinate 52,506 of QXVX01009091.1, read as the reverse complement.
CGGGCGGGTTATTGGAAGGATTACCAGATAGTCCGCAGTCCATAGACGAACTTATAACCGGAACGGAGATTCAGGTCGGCTTGCCAATAACTTCTCACATGTGCAAGCCTGGTGATAAAAACATGTTAAAACTATATTTATAATCTTTACTACAGAAGAGACTTGAACAGAAAAACGACGGGCTGATGGATAGAAGTCGTGCTGCCCTATGTCTTTTCATGGTTGCTTTCTTGGCAATTAATCCCATGGGAACGTTAGTTAATTCGGCTGGTTTGTTCAATAGGGCAGTAGATACTGACTCGTCGCTTCATGTTGGTGAGTTCGTAAATGCTGTCTTTAGATTTAAACCGATAAGTACAAACGTAAATGTAATTTAAAATTTCTAGGACGTAAAATTCTGGAGACTGATTCTATTATATCTCAAGCCGGATGGATCGAATGGAGCTTTGCTTGTTTAATAAACATATTTATAACGATTCTGATACTCCTCAAACTCTTTGTCTATGGCGAACCTGCGATGCATCCTCACACGCCCCAGTCTGTTGATTTCTGGCGGCATCGGAAACAAGCTGACAGTGATCAGAATAAGGTTCAGAAATTTATATAATATATTTTATTTAATGCAGCATTGTACTAAACCAGTGACTGTCCTGAGTTACATTACCCCCTTTTAACTGAAGAGTGCCTGCATTATGTTCACTATTGTATGAGGTACCGTAATTCCCGTCTCATAAGACGCACTTTTTCCCTGAAGATTACCATGCGTCATACCACTAGAACCACTCTCCCCAAAAAATACCTAGGTAATTATAAGGTGCGTCTTACCACTCGTAGCGTCTTATGAGACGGAAATATATATATTTTCAATATTCTTCTTCTAACCCTATAACTATTATCTTTGCACTACCACTTTGTTAATATGTGAATGTTTTAACAGGGTGACCATAGTTCAGCAGCCAAGCATCTACGCCAATGTCTTTCCATCATGGGAAGACCGCTTCCGACTTCGAGATTCGACCATGCCTGCGCCATTACATGGAATGTACTACGTCTTCTACTGGGACAGATCAAGTTGGGGCAGTGGCTTTCCCGTAAATCAACGAAAAACAGTGAAATTAGCAGAAGATCGGCTCGTGAGGCAGCTGAAGTATACCATAAGCTCAATCAGCTACAGTTGACAGGTAAGGCTTCACATTGAGTATTGATGAATAGTTACATATTAAAGAAAAAAAACATGGTACAATGAATTGGTGTACATGTTCCTCATGTTGTTTTATATTTTATTGTTAGGCCATACTACAGAAGAGACCTCCTCATCGTTTGTGTTTGCCCTCAGCGCAGTCAATCTAGCAGAAGTTGCAGGCAAAAACTTTGTTTCTGACGAGTTGCTAGCTGAAATCTACATCTGTGCCGCACTGAGGATGAAGCAATCTGCCTCTGTGGTCTGGTATTTTCTTGTCGTAAGTACTTGTGGTTATTAACACAAGTGTGAAATCTGGCTAATGAGTAAAGACGTAGTAGTAAAAACCCACAATATTTATTACAGCATTACTTCCTATCAAAAGCCAGGCATGTCCTTAAAAACAGCGTTGAGCAAGGTACCGATCGACTGCAGTGGATATGCCATCCTCTTGCTCACAGATTCATAATAGGAAACGAATGGTCATATGTCACAAATTCGAAGGACAGGAGCTCTTCAATGTTCACCTCGCAGCGGGATACCGGTAATTTTGCGATTATAACAACAATAAGCTTATATGGTGGCACTATGTTCAAGCAGTAACAGTAACAAAAAATATCCATTTCAGCGAGTGTCACAGCAATAGTTGGAAAGCATTTTGCGAAGCACACGCTGAGCAGTGCCTTTTACTCCCTTGTGACCGTTCAAGATACAGAGCTGATTGAAAGCGAGCAGTCAGCGCATGAAACGAAAAATGACTCTTCGAGCAGCGTTAAGAAAAACCAGTCCTCCCAGGCTCTAGAGTACATTCAGCTTGTCCGAGACACGTCTTTGATAAATGGTAAATATAAAATATTTAAACTGGACTGAAACATTATTACCCAACTTGTTTACTAAACTTTTAGATGGATATCATGATCCTATCTGTAAATGGTGGTGTGATTTGGCTTCTGTCGCTGCCTTCTGGTTCCTGGGTGATGATGAAACAGCTGCATCATTTGCTGCTAGCGTTGAATCTTTCCCAACAGACTTAAAAGATGTAGGGTAAGAATTGTTCTTATGTCATATGATAATTCATTCCTATGTGAACATATACCTATTTACAACTTTAAAAATTATAATAATAATATGATATTATTTGCAGTATATGATATTTCTTATTTTACTGTCAGTTACTCTAGTTCACTACAATTGTTTTGCATACAGCAATCCTCTACCCATGGCCATATACACAGCTTTTAACAGCCGTTGTGATTTCCTCTCTCTGGACGGCGCTGCCGTCAATTCCAAGTTGACCGCGTGTACTAGCAGCGTGGAACGCATGTGCAATAATTCAGGCCAGCTCCTGAAAGACAGTTTGTTGTACACCAAACCGAGAGGCCACACCCTAGAGATTGTAAGTTGTTGGTCTATATATTTGTTATGATAGGAATTTTGTAGTTTTATTTATTACCAGCTTCTTGTTTCTGACTTTGTTGAAGGTGCATTGTAGTTGCATTGCACATTTCCAATACAAGTGCAATGTTACAACATGCAACATCAATTGCAGTCACTCATTCTGTCAAGAGATAGATCGTATACACTTTTGTTTTAATTTTTCGACTCGTAAAATACTTCTCCATATCTCAATGCAGGCTATACAGTTGCTGGCTTGCGACTGGTTGCTAAGCACTCGCACAGGCCTGTGGCAAATCATGTACTGCAGTGACGATATGACTAGACGTGCGCCACTGGACCTCCTGTCTTCTTTCGAGCAGGACCTCAATTCCCTCAGACGTGTTGCTCGAGTAGTGAGACAGGCAATGGCTCAAGTAAATCATTCTCTCACTTGTTTAATCCTCCTTAAGTTCAGTGAATATCACTTAATTCTACATATTCAGGTATACCTACACGAGGCCACAGTTAGAATCATGGCTGGAGCTTGTCCAACTAAAACCCGACAGTTATTGGGACGCTCTCTTCGACGCAGGCACAGATCGAAAGGTAAGGATTGAAATTCTTATCTAAATATCATTCCAACTTACTACTAATAAATTGATTGATATTTTGTGTTGGAATTTTTTTAATGTTCTGTCATTCTTCTAACTCGTCTTATAGGAGAGTCGGAAAGGCACCAGCCAGTCGAACCGGGACCCAGGGAACGAGCAGCAGCTCTCATGTTAGCTTGTCGCCACCTGCCCCACCCACTATTGTCAGTTCCTGGACAGAGAGCCGACATGCTTCATGAAGCTGTTAGCACGCTAGAAAGGTTGGGTGACAAAAGAGGCGTCAAAGACTGTCAGAGAATGTTGCTGAAATTGGGTTCTGCAGGAGCTGGAACTGTTGCATCTTAGATTTTGTGGATATATATAATGAACTGTGAATATTACGTGCCGACATCTTATGATACAATAAATTTTCTTTGAATTTAACAGCCACTGAGCCAAATTTAATTACGGTTATTTGCAGGGCAGATCAAACAAGTGCCAATCTACATATATTTGGGTTTTGACAATGGTACTGTATACGTTTATCTCATGCCACATCTAAATGACAGTGTATTCAGTCAACTACAGGAATCAAACAAGAGCAATTTCCCTATATTTTTAACCAAAAGAGTATAAGAAGTTAACTGATATGAAACCACGAAACAATGTGCAGCGACTATGCAGAAGATTTCTTTTTATCTATCAGATTCTTGATAAAAAATTCTCCAGCCCTGTATGACGATCGAACCAGCGGGCCACTAGCAGTATACGCAAATCCCAGATCGTTGCCTACATTTTCCCAGTACTTGAATTTTTCGGGTGTTACATATTCCTGAACCTAGAAAGGATACGGATCATGCTTAAAAAAGGTTTTATCGTGTTGACGCATATAGAAGGGGGAACTTACTTTTGCATGTCTTTTGGTTGGTTGCATGTATTGGCCAAGGGTCACACAGTCAACATTATTTTTTCGGAGATCTACGTAGAAATATTTTTGTTAACTTATCATGTTCTCAAGCTTCCATGTAAATTAACTTGCCTTTCAATGTTTCTAAAACCTCTTCGTCTTTTTCTCCGAAGCCCAGCATGATGGAAGATTTTGTGAGGATGAGTGAATTAACTTTCTTTGCATGGGATAGTACTGAAAGAGACTGCTCATAATTTGCTCTTGGATCCCGGACAAAACTGAAAGTAAAAGGTACTGAGAGCTAGGCCCATACAAGGTATGTGATATATACAACCCCAGTGCCATAACACATCTCCTTTTTCTACCTTGTGAGTGCACGGACACATTCTACATTGTGTGCGTACACGTCAAGTCCAGACATAGCTAGTGTAGCGACGGCCTCGAGGTCCCCTCGAAAATCTGGTGTCAGACATTCCACCAAAATATGTGGGGCACCTTGTTTCAAGTGTTTGACGGTACTTGCAAAGTGATTTGAACCACCATCTTCGAGATCTGTTCATTTACTCATACATTAGTTTATGAACATATGTTAAAGACATGTGTTGCAGTAGTATGATAACATACCATCTCGATCGACTGACGTCAGAACAACATAATCTAGCCCCCATTCCACGATTGCTTGGGCAGTATTTGCAGGCTCGTTTGGGTCTGGTGGGGGAGGGTTACGAGCTGTCTTGACGGAACAAAATCTGCAACCTCTTGTACAAGTGTCTCCAAGAAGCTAGGAAACAGAAATCTCTTGTAAGTACAGGAACAACAGATACATAGAAACATGATTAGGTAACTACCATTATTGTTGCTGTTGCTGTCCCGTGATCTCCACCTCCCCAACACTCTCCGATATTCGGGCACCGTGCCTCCTCACATACTGTGTTCAAATTCAAGTTTCTCAAGTCAGACTTGAGTTTTTTGTAGTTGCTTCCCTTGGGAAATTCAGTTTTCAGCCATGGTGGGAGACGTAACCTATGTGGAATTCATTTCAAATCAAGCAAATAGACTACAATCAAATTATCAAAAAATTCTACATGTAATTATGACTTACTGACATGCAGTTTGGAGAAATGCTCCGTAATTATTACCTCGTTGTTCCTTTAGACTTTACAAGCTTTCCGGAATAGTTTTGCCATTTGTCATTATCTGGAACACCTCCGGATACAAAGTCTTCAAGTCCTGGTCCCTTTGCGATTGCATCCTTCTTATTTGTGATGTTTTCAGGTGTGGAATTCGACACTTTTCGTATGGTGTGGTGGGATGAAGGTGATACCCTGTTCAATATCTACACAAAGAGTACGCAGTTGTTGCAAACTTGGTACAGTACATTAAAATGGAAATGCGAGTTCCCAAGGTTGATGCCACTTACCGTATGAATGGGTTGCGTACGGAAGCAAGTACAGCTACGTCTGATGAAGCTTTCCAAGATATTAGCCATATTACCTCAACGATATTTGACTCACAATTAAATTAAATGTAGTGTTATTATTTCTAATTAGTTTTATGTTATGCAACAGGGAAAGGTAATCAACCGGAAAGCTGTCAAACACAAATGTATTGACCCTTAAAGGTCACCAAATCAAATATCTTTGAGTTGTTCGTTGAACCATGGTTTTTAAGATTGAACCGGTCGAATTTTTAATTCTGTTCGGGTTCAACATAGATAATACAAAAATATTTGTATTATCTATTCGCTCACGACAGCTAAGTATAAAGTGTTGCAGCGAATTTTACAGTTATTTTTGCCAAGTAGAATGCAGAATAACAATTTTTGCTTACGGTTATAATAACTAGGTAATTGAATGTTTATGACCCCTGCTTTGATTTAGAGTTTGTTATATCAATGTTTGAAATAAGTAGAATCGTAGAATAGCCTAAAATCGCCTCGAAATACGCTACAGGTATATAAGCGTTTTCTGCATTTTAAAAATGTCCCTAATCTCGACCTCCGTGTATAGTGTTTTGAAAGGGTTTTTTTTTCCTGTGCGTGCTTCCTATTTTGCGCAATGTGGAGTTTTAGATTGAATTTCACAATAACCAAGTTGAAAATATCAATAATTTATGGAGTTTAAAACATAAGAGCATATGTGATAAAACGGATACTCTGTATTCAGGGTAGGGGTTAAAGTATTAGGTATTGCGCATGACTGCTTGTAGTCTAGTTCCTTTTTAACCTGACGTGGCATTGATGTGCAGCCAGCTGATCGACGTCCTGTTCTACGCAACGAATGTTTTTTCCGCTGTTACATGGTTTATTTTAATATATCTCAGTTCACTGATACCACGCAGTTCGTGTTGTTACTGTTATGGACTAGGTACTCTGCATTTTCTTGCGAAGTGTATGTTTAAAACATTGGCGTAGACTAAAAAGTTGTTTTGGAATGAGCTTTGCATGATTGTTGATCTTGAGAGTGATCATCAGGCTTCTTGTACACGTATCATAATAGCTGTAGGCTATGTGGATTGAAGATTTGCTAATTACCCTGTATTGATACTAATGATAGTTCCCATATGGCTCTGATACATACCAAGCTTACCCATTGCTTATCGGCAGTATGGTCGATTTTGTACAAATATGATGTAAAAAAGGAAAGAGCCAAGCTGGTTTAGATGAAGTTTTTGCTCTATACAGAAAATGATTTTCCCCCTAAACACTGGTGATTTCAGTATAATATTTCAATTAATAGTTCAATATAAGGGTCAGATTAAAAAAATACACATAAGGTAAAGTATACTATCGATGTGTACTATGTTACGGATAAATAAAAACCGATAAAACCGAGCATTGGAAGGAGTGCAAACCTATTTCTAAAATTATTGACATTATTTTCACACTATGGTATATATTATATATTCAACCTACCGGTATATGCTGCTCATGACCTTATTCTTTGATAAATAAATATGTCATTATGCTATACAGCAAGATTTGTAATTAGCAAGTTCGCTGTGTCATATTCCATATTAATTTTTCTGCTTTCTGTACTCAATTTCAGAATAGTATTCTACATATATTCGTAGTTGTGTTATATTTCTTGCTGAAACCTTAACTCAGAGCATTACTTGTTTACCTCTGACTGGATTCTAAATATGCAGCAACAGCCAGGATTTCCACCAACTAACATTGGTGGGTACCCTCCTAGTTATGGCGGTGGTCACAACGCACCAAGTACTTTCATCCCCGGACAAATGCAGAATGGAGCTTCCTATGGGAACTATGTATGATAGTTTATATTCTTTATTATATAATAAGCATGGAAAATGGACTATTTTGTTCGTCACATAGACTTGAAAATATATATATTTTTAATTTGCGATGGCTTGTATCCCTCAGATGGGAGCTCAGAAGTTGTAATCTTATTGTATGTGTAATTACATTCATTCTTATATCAATTTCCAATACATTTATTTGATAGTTAAATTTTTATGTGATCTTAAATATGGATGAACGTAAGTAGCTCGGGTCGTAAATTTTATGTTATGTCTTCTGTTCAATCCCCCCTTGGGCATGTTTGTAAATGATCACAGAGTATGGAAGTATGCATAAAAATTGAAGTTATGAAAACGATTACAAGTGTTCATGAACATAGACGTTGTTGAAAAATAGTGATTGATAAAAATAACTTGAACAGGAGTTCTATCACCACTGTTTTCATAGACTAGCTTAAAGATTGGGCAAAGGTTTTAAAATTTGCCAGTTAAGTAGCATGCTTTCATATACTTAGATTTTGATGTTTCATTGTTTTTAGGTTCAGCCTGGAATGGCACCACCCAGTGCACATATCAGTAAACCATTGGCACCACCGGGTCATGACCCACAGGCTTCTGTGAACGGATATGGTGGTGGTATACCCAATGGACCACAGATGATGGGTCCTCCTACTTCAAGGTTTAATCCAGCTCCGTAAGTCTTACTGCGACTGTCTTTAGTGTCATTGTATTGTAATTACTCTACTTTTCCTTGCAGACTCGTAGGCCATCCTAATGAAATGCACCCACCTCATGGCCCCCCTGCATCCTCTCAACCACAAAATATTTATTCTCAAACACAACCCCATTTAGGTAAGGATCAGACAATTCCATTCTTTGCAAATGAAGACAATTTAACTGTAGTTATTGGTATTTGTCAAAGGTTGTATAGGAACTATAGAATATTCATTATGAAAGACGTGGAAATTATATTATATGTTTCTCTGCCTTATTATAATAATTCTAAGTTGCTGCTAATTTAATTTGCAATTGATTTTTTAACTTAACATGAATGCTTTCCAGGATTGAAAACAAAACTGTATGTCAGCATGTTTTTCAAACATGTCAACAGTTTATTGGCATGATCACTCTTCTGTTTTATATCTGCGGATTTTTTCTATGTTCTACCAAATGACTAAAGTTTCTTCATGCTTTGCAGGAAACCAACCTCTTTATAATCAACAACCCATGTCAAGAGCGGGTGGAGAACCAATCAGGCCTTTGACATCGGGTAGTTCAATGGGGCCTCCAGTAAGCCAAATGCAGAACATGCAACTGAACAATTCAAGACCTGGCATGATGGTACCATCTAATTTTAGCTGATAAATAACAGTAATTTAAAAGCTTTAAACCTTGGTGATTACTGAATCAGATGCAGCCGCCGATGTCACATGGTCCACCAAGCTCCTCCATGCAACCACCATCATCAATGCCCTCTGGCCAACCAATGTCTTCTCATAGTCCCATGCCAAACCAGCCATATTCAGGTGGTCAACCTCCCATGGTCCAAAACCAGATGCAGCCTCAATCTATGCATGGACAGCCGCATATGCCAGGACAACCAATGTTTAGCGGTCAACAGCAAATGCAAGGGCCACCGATGCCAGGGCAGCCACCGATACAAGGAAGTCATGCACCTATGCCTGGCCAACAGCCAATGCTCGGAGGCCAACCACCGATGCCGGGGCAACCGCCCATGCCAGGTTCAGGTTCCGCAATGATGGGAGGTAAAATTGTTGAATTTCTGTGTATGCTGCTATTGTTTGGTTTTGATTTTTTTTATATTCCACTATAATCTTTTATACATAGCAGCCCCGCACCCATCACAGCAATATCGTGGACCACAGCCCCAAACTCAGCAGCCTAGGAGGCTCGATCCAGATGCAATGCCCAGCCCAATACAGGTTCAATTTTACTATGTTTTTCTATACCTTTAGCATTGTAAAGTATTGCTACACATTCACATATGTGCAGGAGTTAGGGGGCTGAGTATGCGTCAACCTATATACATATTGGGTTTTCTTTGTATGTTTGTATCCAGTTTAGAGTAAATATACTTTATAACAAAAGATGCTTGAAGTATAGCACAGCTTAGGTGAGTACATGTTGCATAAGTTGGTTTATGTGATGATTTACGTGTTTAATATCCCTGAATAAGAGATTCTTATCTACTACCCCTAGGCAAAGTTTCTTTTATGATTGTAGTACTGATAGAGTTCAAAGTTCATTTAATCAGGCACACAGTTTATTTGTTTAAGGTAAATATTTAATATTCGAAGCAGAGGCTTGCACATGGGTGTCGGTTTATTCTTGTTTCTAATGCAATTAACACTGACTTCTAATGTTATTAACATTTACAGGTCATCGAAGATGACAGGGTAAACAAGTCGGCAGAACCGTTTCGCACTGATGGGCGCGGTCTTGTTCCTCCACTAGTCACTACGGAATTTGTGGCGGAAGATTGCGGTAATTTTATATACTGTCTGTCGCAGAAGTCACTACACGGATTAATGCCTGTGTCTATTTATATATTCCTCCAATCTCAACTGACATTGCCATAAATCAAAAGCAAATATCATCAAATATATGCATCAATGTGTATAGTGACTTTGAGTCATCCTGCATAATTCATTCAATCATATGATTCATTGTAATTCATTATTATTCTAACTTTATTTTCAATAATTGTCTTGTACTAAGTTTCCTTTCGGTTTCAGGTAGTGCTAGTCCTCGGTATATTCGCTGCACTACCTATAATCTTCCTGCTACGAATGATATGGCGAAGGGATGCCAGGTACTGTACTCTTGTTGACCATAAATTTATGCTCTTTCATTTCCATTATTTAGTGTTAAATGTACTGTGCATATCAAGGTTCCTATGGCGATGTCTATCAAACCCCTAGCTGATTTGCCAGAAGGTGAGGCCCCTCCTCTACTCGTTGATCCTGGACCTGAAGGCCCTCTCCGGTGCAAGAGGTGCAAAGCGTACATGTGCCCACAATTCAAGTTTACTGACGGAGGGAGAAGGTTTCAGTGTGTCTTGTGCAATGCAATAACGGATGTATGTTGTGTGTGTTTTATGTATTTTAGTATTATGCAGTGTTTTTATATCGTAATATTCTTCAACAATCTAGACACCACATCACTATTTTGACCATGTTGACCACATGGGACAAAGAGTGGACAAGCATCGTAGAGCTGAGCTTTGCAGAGGATCTTACGAATTTTTAACGACTAAAGACTACTGTAGGGTAAGGTTGATTTGCAATTTTAGACCTGCAGATAGCAGTGTAACAAAATATAAGATATTGAGCATGGGATAACAGGCCAAATGAATGCTATCCCATTTTGGGTTTAGTAAATATATATAATGAGTCATTGAAATCCATATTATCCGGTAGTATTCTATTGCTTGTTGCCCCGATTCAAATCCTGCTTTGTTGCACAGAACGACAAGCTCCCGAACCCTCCGGCTTTCATTTTCGCCATCGAAGTCTCTTTTAATGCCGTCAAATCTGGCATAGTAGACATGCTCTGCAAGGAGCTCAAATCTCTTCTCGACCATTTGCCCCGTGAAGCTGGGATGCAGCAGTCTGCCATTCGTGTGGCTTTCTTCACATACAACAACACACTGCATTTCTACAATTTGAAGAGCACTCTCGCCCAACCTCAAATGATGGTGGTGTCAGATGTCTCCGACGTTTTCGTGCCTCTCCAAGATGGATTTCTAGTGAACGTAGAAGAATCCAGGTATGTGGAAGCCTTTATGTATATAAAGTTGTCATGTTCCTATGCCTGCCTTCTCTCGTGTCGAACGATTAGCGTCTTACCATCAAGTGCTTCAAATTTTTACTTGAATATCTGCCATTTGTTTGTATTTCTAGACACGTGATAAACAGCTTGTTGGATCAGATACCAGAAATGTTTGCTGACATTCGAGAGACAGAAGTGGCCCTGGGGCCTGTCATACAAGCTGGTATACAGGCGTTCCAGGTAGTAGATTTTTGCTAGTTATTTGTTTTCATATTTCAATACGTTCTCACTTCAATTGGCCTTGTTTTTTTCAGTCTGCCGATTGTGCTGGAAAGCTGTTTGTGTTCAACACTGCGTTGGCTGGCGGTGATGCCCCTGGTAAATTGAAGAACAGAGATGATAGAAAATTAATAGGAACAGATAAAGAGAAGGTAGCTACCAGTGATGATTGTAGGTCATTCTATTAAAGAGCTGTGGCAGTATAAATGCTACATTCTGTTCTACACATTTTTAACCTAAGTGATTAGAGTTATGGATACCCAAATAGTTATTTCTGGCAAGTATGCCATCATTATAGATAACATAGATGAGCTTTCATCTATAAAATCTGTTTAAGACTAGCAAAATTGTCAAATATTATTGGAAGCATAGCATAGTAAAGCATGTGCAAAGCTTTTTTTTAATGTTATATATAGTATGCATTGTTGACTACACTCAATTTGGACTTTGAAACTATTTTGACTTACGAATAAACCCCAGGAACCTAGTAGAACCTGTATTTATTATCAAATGTCTAGATAACTATAGATTATATATGATGGATCTCTTATGCCAACTATTTTCTTGTTCCAGGTTTTATTTTCACCAGCCGGCAATTTTTATCAAAAGCTTGCTAAGGATTGTGTTCTTCGGGGATGCAGCGTTGACCTTTTCCTATTCCCTAGCCAATACGTGGATGTTGCTACGATAGGCCAAATTGCTGAACAAACAGGAGGAAGCATCTATAAGTGAGTACTAACTAATTAGTGAATTGAAATGTACCTGGTACATTGCTGAATGAAGTGAATAAATCGTATTGCTGTTATGCGCACAAATACAGACAGACATACACACAGTTTCTTCTTTATTTATGAGAATATCTTCTCACTTCCAGATATAACTTTTTCCGACCCGAAGTCGATGGCGAGCGCTTCCGTCAAGACCTGGCGCACGACATCAAGAGAAACATCGTGTTTGACTCTATCATGAGAGTGCGTTCGAGTACCGGTATCCGTGCGGTCAATTTCGCTGGAGCTTTCTACATGAGCAATACCACTGACGTTGAACTGGCCGCGATAGACTGTGACAAAGCCATATTGGTTGAATTGAAGCATGACGATAAAATAAATGAAGAATTTGGAGCATACGTGCAGGTGAGATACTTATATTAATTATGTTATTTGAGGATTCCTAATTTCAGTAATTCAGAGTATACATGGTTCATCATCTCAGAAAATCATGTTTGATTTTTACTCTCTTAGGTCGCACTCCTCTACACGTCAGTAAGCGGTCAGCGTCGCCTCCGCGTCCACAATCTTAATTTTAGCGTGTGCACACAGCTCGGAGATCTTTACCGTAGCTGCGAAACAGATGTACTAGTCAATTATCTTGCTAAGACTGCTGTCCTGTAAGTGTAGATCAACTGTTTGTATGTGAAATAGGTTATTATTTGGTGCCATATGAATTTTATTCACAAATGACCAAACTTTCATGTAGAATATGGGAATAGAATATCATCCATGTTATGTTATCTAAAAATAGATAAAAAAAAACTTCTCAAAACATTATTATCAAGTTATCATAATATTGATATTGTTCATCTAAATTGTTCAAAGACATTACTGATGTTCTGGATATTAAATTTTGCATCGTTGCATTCATTATGCAGAGCTGGACTGAGCACAGCTGGTACCAAAATCAGAGAGGACATGGTTACTCGGTCCGCGGCTATACTAGGGTGTTACCGAAAGCACTGCGCCTCACCATCGTCAGCCGGTCAACTCATTCTTCCGGAGTGCATGAAATTGCTTCCTGTATACCTAAATTGCGTTTTGAAGGTATTATGATTAGTAAAATCATGTTAGATTATCACAAAATATCAATGAAGTTATGGCAATGGAATCCACATGTTTTATTTGCTGGTTTTTACATACATCTATTTCTGTTGAATTTTTTTAAGAACCAAGAAAACTAAATTAATATTTAGATAGAAAAATTCCTTTGCTTTAACCTCCCACCTTTTACAGAATGACGCTATCCATTCATCCCAAGAAATATCGACTGATGACAGAGCATACCTACGACAGCTCCTGCTTACGATGGACGTGGCCGAAACCCAAGTGTTTTTCTATCCCCGAATGATGCCAGTCGTAAGCTATAATGAATCGGTGTTGATCGGTGTCTTCTGCTAGTTTTTACCTTCATTTTCGTACCTACAGCGAAGTTTCTCTGGTTCAAATCTTCCCAAAGCGGCCCGTTGCTCGGAAGAGCGTCTCAACGATGATGAAGTTTATTTGCTTGAGAACGGTCTTAACTTATTTTTGTGGATTGGAAGCAACGTAGATTCAGAATGGATCCGCTCAGTTTTTGGTGTGCAGAGTGCGGCACAAATTGATATAGATCAAGTAAGATATAATCCAATATAATATGGAAGATAAGAATTTTGTTATCATTCTGGCCTTCCACTGGTGTTTCGATATGGGTTTCTGAATCGGTACTATTTCCCAGACTAATAGGCGAAAAGCTTTTCAAATTATGATTAAATACATTTAAAGGATAACTAATGTAAATTTTAATTATTCTTTTACCTTTTTGAAAACAATTGGTGTATAATAAGGTCCGATTTTACCTTAATGAAAATGGGACATCCAAATTGATTTTCGTACAGATTCTATTCTTTGGACATGCTGGTGTAAGGTGTACACCTTGATTTTTTTAATCCACAAAGCACATAGTAATCAGTTTTTTAGTGCGGCAGAGTTCGAGTAGTTAGTTTTATCCTATGTAGTGTACAGGTACCCTTGTGCTGATGATAGGAAGCCAGAGCTCAAATATGTAATAATATTGGTAATGAAATATATGTTGAGATGCATTCATTGTTTTTTCCCAGGGTTACTTAACGCCTTTCGATAATCCGGATTCCCAGCAACTGCGAGATCTCGTCGCCCTGATCCAGTCGCAAAGAAAACGACATATGAAGGTAGATTGTTTTCACCATACAGTATATATGGCTCGTATGCCTTCATAAAAATACTACTTTTCTATTTTCTACCAGCTTACCATCATAAGACACCGGGACAAATTGGAACCCTGGTTCAAGCACTACCTCGTCGAAGACCGTGGCTTCGGCGGCGGGGCGTCTTACGTTGACTTTCTTTGCCACATGCATAAAGAAATAAGAGCCCTACTCACATGAGCCATCTAGATACTCATCCGCCGCTAGGGCCGTCAAGCAGCTTTCTCTGTTCTTCAAAAAGATTTTAGAAGAATTTTTTAAGTAATCCACAACAGATTGATCGCTGTAGGACGAGTTCTCATTGATTTGCAATTGCTGCATTAGTGTTAAGGAAGATAAAGCAATATTTTTATCAACCGTAGCTGAAGTACCTGATGACTTCCAAGGTCACATGTAATGCTAAGACAATGCTGGTTCATTCACATGTGGTAAATTCAACTTGTGTGTTTATCGGGAAAGAATTTTTCAATTTTACTGTATTGGTTTGGTCAGTTAGTAGCTATATTGCTTATAGTATGGAACGGCAAGGATGAATGATAGGTAAATGACTAATATCAAGGTTACAATTTAGTGGAGAAATATATTCCAATACAGTATTATGCATAAGTGGTATTTTAAGATATACATTATATGTAGGTTAAAGTAAAATGTATGATTTTATTTAGTACCCACCTTTTGCTGCTAGCCTGAGTATTGTCTTCACTCATACAAGCAGAAAAGAGCGTTATTAACAAACACCGTAGGGCACAGTAGAGACGCATATAACATCCTCACACTTTATCTGGCTACCTTTCCAGATATTCCAAATTATTCAATTTATTATCCCCAACCCATTGCTACAGAATAAATTTATCAATTTTGAATACAATGAAAATGGCATAAGCCGTATGTTGACGTCGATAGAGCATTGTCGTTCTCCACTTAACACCATAAAAAAGTAATTATTGTAACTATCTAATAAATTGTGAGGACAATGGAGTCTGGTGTCATCTTCTGATATTGAGAAATGTTGGAAATCGGAACTAGCAAATATATCTTGCATGTTTATGCTCCCTCATGCATGCGATTATTAAGTGCAATATATGGAATGTACAAAGCATAGTTGCTAACCCTTTTCTTGCATCTATTGTAATACTGTATATTTTTTGAATGAGTTTTGCTCTAGTCTAGGACATCCAGGATTCGGGGGTGTCGAGTGTGGTTGCCAGTAGATGAAAACTAACTACAGTACATTGTTTGGCTGGCTAATGAGCTTATGTCATTTTGTTTGTTTATAGGATATTTTTCATTGCTATTAACTTACCAGCCTAATTTACTGGGTGGCAATCCTACTTTTCTGTATATCAGCCGTGTATACACTCGTTAAACCGTGATCTAATGAAGGGTTGGGCATCGAGGTACTTTGTATTGTTATGCGAACTTCTGTCACGTGTAGCAAAAATAGGTATTGCCGTGTAGCAATACAGAATGCTGTCGTAATACAGATAGTACGAAAATTTGAAATTTCCTGAAATATAAAAGTCAGACGTAACCTTCCACTGGCCAAACTTTTTCCTAAATATATTTCACTGGGCTAGGAAAACTTAATATTCACATAATCTTTACATATACAGACGCACAAATATCTTGAAAGTGATTTTTCACTTCCGAATGATATTTTGCCCCTCCCTCTGTAGTGTGTTGTCGTGTGTATGCTAGAAAGCTCACCGCTGTGGAAGTTTATCTTCCCGTTTATGTTTATTCCCTTCTCGTTTTGTAAATAATAAATTAACAATGTTTCGCTGATACCATAAAATTCTTGTATCTATAAAGATAAGAAGCGTGGATACCTACTAGTTGTGGATAAAATAAGGGGTTTTGAAAAACCTGGTTAAATTTTAAAGGGAACATAGTTGGTGCTCCACTAAAATGGCTGAAAAATTACCCCCTATACACCACTAAGCCCTCCATTACCTTTCTCGAATCCATAAACTTTATTTCATCCACATTTAGTGACGTCCATACGATACAAGTGAAATGTTTGTAAATTTTTCGCCATGCCGTGATATGTGCGTAAGTAGAGAGAGTTACCTTGGCTGAGTTTGACCAGGGAAGAGAATGATTGTTTGTGGTTTTTCTTTATTTTAAGGGTGTTTATTTATGACTAATGCAATGCTGAATATATACTTAAGCTTTCATATTGGTAACAATATTTCCTTTACTGAACTAGTTATATTTTGCTTAGCATAGTATGCCTGGTAAAAATAAACATGTTTTTCTTCGGTAAACCACTCATCTTGATTGCAGTATATATATATATATATATATGTAACATTAACTATGTCACACGCGATCGTATTGGAAATTTCCCGGATGTTATACTTCATAGCCTTAGGTGGGCATCGGAGCCACAAGCTGCCAGTCCTCAGACTTCCTAATAAAACTTGCAAGCAAAGGGATTATATATGCAGTTAAGATTATCAGAACAGACAGAGTAGTAAGATCTTGCTTGACAGAATTTATTTTTCAAATCTCCTGTACAAATTATAGCCCTTTGTCTTTACTTCCCTATAGAAACCATGCGTTATGCTTAGTAGACAAATGAGATGAACCACTATTACCAAACTGTCTGTACTGCTTTTTTACGACCAATGTATACGACACATAAAAAATTGGCAAATATTTATTGATTGTTGACCTTGAACTTAAACCTCCCTATATATTGTACTGAAGTGCTCTTAAAGGTGCTATATATGTAAAATTAAATTATGCTACAGCATATGACCTCGTTTCATACTCCAGTATATACGTTACTTAATGCTATAATTTGGAATGTTTTTTCTGTTATCATACTCCAGGTACCTTTTGCCGAGAAACTAATATCTTGGCCAAACACCATGCAAGATTTCATTTAACGGGTAAGTGCAGCGTCTTCATGTATATAATTCAGTTACTTAACTTCAATTGCGTGTTTAACAGGAAGAAATGTGCGCGCTTGTCGGCTCACCACAATTGCCCGGCGTTTCAAGTTTCAACTGCATAGAGAATTGGTACGAAAACTTGCTAGCAAAGGGATTATGAATACAGTTTACATTCTTACACGTCTGAGATGCGTCTTTCGAAAAGGATTGAAAAATAATACTGAATACCAAGATCCTCCGAACAGTTCACCCATGCATAAAGTTAGTACATTTACATTCTTCCTTTCTATTGGATACTTTGGTATATTTAATTCTTTAAACTATATCCTACACATGCATATATAGTACTGGATCATAATTTATAACGTACTGATTGTAGCATACCGGGATTGATATAGTTAACAGTAAATTTTTTCGTTTTTTGCATAAAAAGTCGGTGTCACAGTGTGTATAGTATTTCTGTATTCGTCATCCAGGCGAGGGTTGCTCTCGCGCTATCACAAAGGTACACTTCCGATTACATATTTCTCTATGTATATTTACTCATCACAACTGTTTTCCATTTGAGTAGTTCAACCCATTCCTCCCATTGTTTTGTAAAATTTCTTGCGATATGCAAACCAAACACTTTCTTTTTCGGTTTGCCTTCAAAGAAGGCTTTGAAAATGACACCTATCTTCGGGTGAGCGTCCACGATATTATCGTCTCCTCTAAGAAGTTTACGACGTAATATACCTGTCACGAACAATATAGGTTCGACGTTTGCGTCATATGTTACCGACGCCATTTTGTGCAGTTCTTTTATTATGTGAGCGGAGCCCGCAAACATTCCTCGTCGACAGTAGGGAGGCCACTGCTTCTCTAATCCGATCTCCTCAGTTATTACTGGGTCACGCAACCAGCCGTCTATTCTTATCTGCGATTCGTTGCTGACCCCTCCAAAGCAATATATACGTTGGGGAACGGGAGAGAGTATGCTCGACGAGTTATTAACCTTGATTATTTGAACTGTGTTTTGGGGCGCGACGTCAGGCCTTTGCGAAGTCATAAAATCTTTGACCTTTTCTATGTTAATGATGTTGTCGTCTGCTGTGAATGCTATGTAAAAATCACCAGGTAACTTCTGTGATACCCATTGCATTGCCGTGCGAATGAGGGTCATAGAAGATCTGAACGGAATTCAAAATTTAACATGGTCAACCTTGCAATAACTTATAAATTACCATTAACTACCACAGTTACACCTCTCAATATGTGTAAAATAAACTAAAAACTACATTCATACTCAGAATCCGAGAAAAAAAAATTTACAATTCGTTTAAAGAAAATCTGATTAAATATAGCGGAACAATATTGTAAAATCTTATTCTGTAATAGTTCCTGGTATTGTATTTTGAACGCTTTATCAACATTGGTTTGTTTGAGTTGAAAAACCGTTAGGATTGTTTACTGAGATATTATTCTCAGGAAAGTCAAAATCGGTCACTTCTCCTGTACATTTCGAACTATGAGCTTTATTTACTTTGCCATGAATCATATCGAACTATGTTATTGTTCTTGCTTCTGCGGTGCATTGTGAAAGTTTTTTTTTTGTAGACGCTGATCTTTAGATTACGCCCTATAATAACCATACCTCTGAGTTCCTTTGAACACGAGTAAATCTCCATAAGCGTCGCCCTCAATTCTAAGCCCATCGACATACCACAATTCCTTCTGAGACAACTGGATTAGGAATACGGTTTCTAGTCTAAAAATGATTTACAGTAAAGATATTTAGATCAAGTTCCATGTCTCCGTATGTACGAGTAATACAATACTTACTTCCACCCATTTATGTCCCTCACCGAAGCCCAAGTTCGTCTTGCGAAGTCCCTAAGTTGTCTGTTCTGAATTGAGGATTCCACAAAAGTAATTAAAACTCCTTTCATGATGCTGCCGGACCAGGAATTTCCCTGTATGTTTCTCAGATTCTGTGTTAAATTAAATATTACGTCTCCTATTTTGGATTAGTTACGCTACTGCATCACACTGAATCGCATACCAGTATTCCGCCGGACCCAAGTATCCTTTTCGGTTCTATTGAAAATCTCTCGGTAGAATTTTGTTCAAACGATTTTCTAAATACAGGCAACAAGTAATCATCTGCTTTCTTTTTTGAGCTAATTTCCACGCCTTTTTCTTGTCTCCGAAGTTCGTAGTCAGAATTTGCCTCGTTTCTGAATAGCAAAACCGTTTTTAAAGCAGGTTAGTGAGTATCGGGGACACATTCAAGAATTTCTAAAGAAAGTTTAATGCTTATTCACCAATATTCGAAATTTCCTAATGGTAATATCCAGTCTCGATCTAATTTGAAAGGTTAATATTATTTTCATATTTCATTTAATTGTAATTCCTTTGTGCAATTCATTTTCCACGGTCTCCTCACTCCATTCAACCCAGCAATAGTGTCTTTTGGTTTCTCAAATGTATATTTTAAATTCTTAGTCAATTCTATGTGAGCTTAATAATGATCTTTCGAATGGAAAATCTTTATTAATAAAATTTTAGTGCTCCAGAACCCATGAAAATATGTAACGAAAAATTGCGTAACACCTAAATAGAGAATACATTAATGCAAAAATAGCAAGAATGTATCTTTGACATTCAATTCCCTCCACCGACTAAGCCTAATTCCTAATGTTGTAAAAGTCCTTCTAAATCTTCAAGATTTGGGTCAAGTACAGTTAACATAAATTTTTGTGGGGTTGTTTTTCATTATTTTTGTTATTGTAGGCTTGACATATTGTCAAAACAGTGGTAACTGAAATTTTAAAAGATCACACAGATTTAACGAGGCAGTTATCTGTAATCGACGTTTTATAGTCAATACAGGGAATAGTCAGTAAATATTTGATACACTGGTGTACCTTCTACATTCAACGTTATGCTATATAGCACAGTACTGTTTTCTTACAGTATTATAGATTTACCTTGTTTTCACTTCTTTGGCCGTTTCATTAAGCATGTAAATTATGGTTGTGAATATGCAAGCCGGGACGAGAATTCTTCTGACGATGTATCGGCACGTGACGTTAAGATAGATGCGACGTGCCGCCGGAAATACGAAGATGTAAAGACTTTTGGTCTTTGTACCCATCGCCATCTAAACAGTTAACATACAGTCCAGTCTGAAACTGAAAGAAGCTGCCACTCTACAGTATTTCTGTCCGCTTTTTTCAGATTTCATTCATAAGGGATGTGAAACTGATAAACTATGTACTAAGCAATTTTTATATCCGTGTCATCTTTATTGAATTAAGAAGAATAAATATAAAATGAACTGTAGTTATTCTTTGACTTCAACAAATACTAGTATTCACTTTTGAAAAATGTCTGTCTATATCAATTGTAAAACGAATATAATACGCCTCATGAACAAGTTTACCCTTGCACCTACGAGTAAAGAAACCATATTTTCATCAAATATTATATTAACACCAGTGAAAGCGGATCTGCTCTCCTTACTGTATGCGACATAGTTAACTATCGGCAGCAAAATGAACAAACGACACTTTACAACTTCCTGCATCCACCAGTAATGACACTCTTACTTTCAGCGCGTGTTACTAGTAATACAGTAAGTGAATAGCTTAGGTTAATGCAAAGTAGGTATAACAGGAACGCAGCTTGAAAGCGCTTCCCGCAGAATATGCCGTTAGCATCGGTCTTGTAAAATATATTCACTATACATATAAATATCGTCATTGTTCACTAAATCAACACCAGAACTGAACGTCTTTTTCTCGATATTTCAGACATATCTTTCTCGAATTCAATCGCAAATCTTCAAAGTTGAACATTATATATATCGTTACTTCCTAACCTGCCAACTTTGCGTGGAGGCTGAACTGGTACATGCCTAATACATCGTAATACTTTAGCTGCATGTAATATTATCATCAGTGAGTCCGGTTTGAATTTTTCAGGAAACAACGCTTACTCTGCTGCAGTACAATTGTAACACAACTATTGATATGTCGCGGTTCGATACAATATCACGCGAACAGAGAGCATTCATTAATTGATCAGCATATAAAGCTGGATGACTGTGTAATTTCCGTACAGCGGAAAACATTATAACTCGTGTTTTACAATGCAATGCGATAAGGCTGTGGTCACTTTGGTTTGCATAGCTTTTATTTGGTTTAAAGTGGTGCTATTTTTTTACATTGTCTCCAGGTATAAGCGGAAACTGAGGGCTCTGCACATCTCAACACTGGGAGGCATGTAACAACATTGGCTGTTGCGCCGCTCCAAATTTTTGGAACCGCGAGGTGGCGCAAGCAGGAAGAAAAGAATTCGCGTATCCAGGAATGTGGAGGAGTGACCCAGCGGGAGCGAGCATGTCTAATAGCCAAGAGGTTGCGGGTTCGAACCTCTCTATATCAGTATTCTTGGTCTTGCCGGTACCATTTTCACTAGCTGTTGCGGTGGTAGTTTTTCACACTATATCTGGGTGTAAGCGGAAACTGATCAACCACAGCATTTCAGTGAATAAAATGCTCTTGGCTGTAAGTTTCATAGATGTCCTCTTCTTTAAACCCTGAGGTCACCAAAATTTTCATTTCCGTCGCCGCACGAGGTGCATCTCAACCAAAATGGTCGAAAAATGAGACGAGCTCGAGAGAGAGCTACTGTGGTTCTTGAGATAAAAAAGAGAAAAGAAATAATAATTGATGTTACTTCGCAAAGGAATTTTGTTTGCGTACCGTGTTGGTGACGTAATTTTAGATGCTAGTCTAGCTATCTTTGTTAGCCGCGTTAGTAACAAGCTTATGGTAGTTGAAATATTTGTGACGTAATTATGTCGTCATTACTTAGCGTTAACAACATCTTTTATGCAGTTTCGGCTGAAAGATTTATTTCATTACTGTGAGCTTTGTGTTCGTGTTATGAATAGACTTATTGACCCCCTTTCTCTCCTGAACAATGCTGTGTGTTTAATCTCTGACAATTACAGAATCTGTAGAACGCTGCTATTACGCGTACTGGGCTCTAATAGCACGTTATCACTTAACATTGTAGTAGGCACTGATAAGAAACTATTACTCGTTAATTATCAGGCTGTCAAGACCACCTACCTCTTTTTACGTTATTTCGATTCTTATGCCTTTACTGTGAATGTTATCAGCGGTATGCGTCTCAGTACTCAGACAGATATGGCCGAGAGGTGAGAGCCGAGTTGCAGTGTGTAGGAAATTGTTTGCAGTGTATTAGCTTCCGAAAAGGCAAATCATTAACAAAATAGGTTTGGAGTGGTAGAAATGCGTTTTCAATTATATGTTATCGTTTGTACCTATAACTGCAATATCGATGATCGCTAGTTATGTAGATGTGAACTTCTATGTTGGAAACTATACCAGACCCTGGTTGAACAATAGTCCGTCGACCAACTGAAATATTCAGCAAATATACTGTATTCACAGTTTAAGATCATTATATTTGCTCCTAGAGAAGTTTGCATTTTTGGTAATACAGTGAGCCCGGGAACCTTGTCGGTTGATTGTGACAGTTGTTTAAGGCGGCTATTTAGAATTGTAGCATAATCACTAATAAACATAATAATTTATATTGCTTCTAAAGAAAGAGAAGCAGCAGAGGCTGTACTGGTGCTAGGATTTTTTTTGGATGCCTGGGCATCAAGCGGATGTGTACAGGTCAAGTGCCTTGAAATATGAACTGATTGGTGAAAATATTCTTTTCCTCTCATGTTAGCAGTATTACCAGTAGGTCGTAGATACTGATAGTATTCCAGAATAGATCATTTGAATTCAGGTTAAGAGTGTAGTTGTTTTTAAAGTATCAGCATTAAATATTCCCCAAGCAGAATAATTCAAAATCTCGTATATGTATTTTGTAGCGTAGATTTTTTTTGAAGATTTTTATAATGTTCAGGAACAATACTACGTTCACATAGCGTTGAATACACTCTTTTGTGTACTGCTTAATATCTTGTGAGTGTGCATAGTGCTAGTGACTCCTGTCCTAAGTCTTGATTAGATGTGTCCTTCTCAAGAGGTATGAAGGTTGAAATTAACCTTGAATCATCGCAACAATTTGTGCCAGACCAATCTTACACAATGGATTCTACGGAGGAACCTGTATTAGACAGGTAGTTTTCCACTGACTCTGTCACGCAATTCTTATATTAACTTGGTTGCTTATAAATAAACTCTTTGAACTGAGTCAGGATTGAGGTTCTTGATATGATACTAACAATGGCCCATAAACATTTATCAAAATAATGACCCTCTGGAGATTATGTTATCTTTTGAACTAATACACTAAGTTATATTGAACCATCAATATATTGTACAATATTTGACTTTGTTCAATCTGGTCGTAATATACTAACTTTAGCTTAGCATACTCGTGTGACTCATGCAGTCTGACATAGCAGCCCATGGCTAGACTGTTGACTTTTAGTCTTAAACTTTCGTCTTTTCTGTGATTGGATAAATCAATAAAAACGGTTTTTGATTGAACACTAAATTTACAGAGCCAAAGATGATATGGCAAGCAGACGGACTACGAATTACATTCCGGCGCCGTTACGAAAAAAGAAGAATGAGGAGATGTATAAACGTTTTATAACGCCGCAAAGCACCAGTAATCCTATGAATTATTTGCAGCAACACATGAGGTAAGTACAGTTGACAGTTTGCATGTCTTGATAGTAAGCTTTCTTTCTATTTCTTTTCGAATGGGCAATAAAAGTCGAACCCTAACTATTGCCGTAACACGAATCCTCAAATGTCACAGCAGAAGCAAATTTTCAGTACATTACGTTTGCCTTTATTAGTTCAACATTCCGAAGACCAAGCATATTTGTGAATTTCCATGTGAAATTATATTTTTATGTCAATTTGACAGGAGCAAAAGCCTTAGCGACCTTGTTAACGAGCAAAAGGAAGAAGAACATCACAGGGCTGAAATAAATGAGAGGTATGGAGAAATGGAAAAAGTCAAAGTACTTCTTAAGGAAGATGAACAAGTTTGGACATCAGTAAGCATGCTTAGGCATCTTATTTTTCCACTAGCTAAAGAATATTTAAAACGATTGTTCGATTGGTATATGTGTAGGTCTCGAAGTAATATCTCATAGATAAGCAGTAATTCGTGTAAGGAAACTAGTATAATAGACATTAAGTTAATCTTCAATACTACTGTTAAAAATTCTGAACTCATTTGCCCAGCATCTTCAAAGTTGGAAAAGCAGAAGACGGAGTGTGACAGAAGACGCAAGAAAAAGAAAAGAGGCGAGAGACAGCATTGAAAAGGAAGTTGAAGTGAAGTCTACTCGTAGAAAGAGCAAAACCTATAGAGAGATAGTGCATGAGAAGTAAGTTGTATATGGAATATTATTGCATCAATGCCCGAATGATAATGTATGTTTCATTGCATTTTTATAAATATCTAAAAATAGCATATTCCAACATTTACACTCTGTATTTTATGCCATCATAATTAAACTGCATTCATGGTGACAGATTATACTTTTAAGGCATGGCAGATATTAAGGATGTGTAAATAATCGTCTAAGCTAAATCATTTTTCTTTTTGATACTTAACCCATTTTACTTTGATGTGAAGAATGAGAAGAGACAAAGAATTGGCTCAGCTAGAAGACCATGACGAATATGAGTTTGTGAGTCCCAGATCATCAACCAGCGGTACCACAGCAAGTCAATCTGTTCAAAGCACACCTTGGAGCAGCTTTGAAAGCCCACGAAACAAATCCACGTTGGTAGAGCGCAAGGAATCCGACAAAAGAATACGCACATACAGCGATCATTTGTCTGAATCGTCACGGAATTCAACCAGGCTTACAGACGTAACTCTCATTTCATCCCCACCACCCACAACCAAGATTGCTATCCAGCCGATCAAGTACACAACAAAAGTAACGGCTGTCATAAACCATGTACCCACAAACAGCGATAGCTCTGACACCGTTTTCTCGTCCGAAATCGATCTGGATCCCGGCAGTAACAAAAGCACGCTGACACACGAATTTAGAAAGCTAGGCTCAGCGCCGGTGGTAAAGCGCAAAACTGCCATTATGACATCTGGCTCCTACACCTTACCCCGTGACTTCACTCCGGCAGCTCACTTCGACAAGAATGTCCCACCGTCAGAGGGTAGCTCCAAGCCTGACAAAACCAGTGAAGCGTCTGCCCATAATAGTCAGGGCTCATCACAGAATAAGAAGAGTACCATACCTACCGTTGTTCTTAGAGCAAAATACCCTAACGCATCCAGGTATGTTATTTATGACTTCATTCTGTGTTTTTTTTGTCTTCCATCCTTCCATAAAAACTTAAACCAACAATTGAGACAACCGACGCATACTAAGCTTCCATGTCACGCGATTAACCGAGCTTATACGTCACGCTATTTTGTAATGTTCATTTCAGCAAACCACGTCCAAAATCGGCTCATGACATAGGGTCCACTGGAAAACCCGGCTGGAGCTCTACGTTGCCCAGAAATTACAGAGATTATTCCTCTCCCAAGCCGTTTGTAGCCGGTTCCAATACCACCGGCTTCTCCAAAATTAGGAGATCAGCTTTTGCTAATAAAAGAAACCTGTTCGAAAGTCTGAGCAAGACAGATCCGGAAGATGACGGCTATGCTGAAAAGACCCCGGCAATCAAGCCACCACCGCAGAAGATAACTATACCCGAAGCACCTTTCGGCAGCAAGCAATCCAATACGGATTCTGTGAAGCCGTCTTTTTTAAGAAATCAACAAGCGAAAGCCCCCCTTTTGAAGTCAGATCAGTCGAAACCCGCCAAGGTGCCGCTAGTGACCCCGGCAACTTCGCTTTCGGTGTCGAGATATGGCAACAGCACTCTGCCGAAGTCGAACAACAGATATCCGGCAAAAGTTCCCTTAATCTCGTCGGCTAGCATTCCTTTGAGCATATCAAGACCTAACGTACGGCCGATTGTGGAGAAGCCTCAGGCACCCACTGCCACACTTACATCGAGCGGATTGGTAAGTAATAATTGTGCATATGCTATCTCACCATAGAGACATACCAGTACACTCATATTTCTTTACGACTCCTAATCATGTATGCTTTGCCATTTTTATTCTGGTATAATACCTGTGAATATTGTTCATCTAAATATCACTATATCTTCCATGTACTGTAGTTTTCATATACCACCCAGTACCATTAAATATTCCTCTACTTTTTCTTTCTAGTCACTAAGCTCCCCAAGAACCAATAAACTAGAACCTACCAATATGAGCCAGGGAAACAACACCTTGTTCGACGATATGAAAATATGTATCAACCAGCGTCCCAGAAGCGAGAAGGGATTCGGTTTCACTGTCCGAGGTGGCAATGATGGCAAGCCTGTGATAGTGGATACCGTCAGTACCGGTGGTGCAGCCGACATATGCCAGCTCTGCGTCAGCGACGAAATTCTCGCCATCAACGATGTGCCGCTTGCCGATTGTAAAACCCAGGACGACATCGTGCACCTCATTGTGTCGAGCGTGATCACTGGTAACCTGTCGCTAAACATAAGACGATACGGACGGTCCAAGAAAGGTAAGAACATTGAGTAGTTATTTGTTATTTACTGGTATCCATAGCTCTCCAGATTGTCATATATTGGATGTGTGCTTATGCATTTATAAAAAGTATATCACCTATATTTATAGTTCATTCTTTACCAGCCCTTGCTAAAGTTCAAGTTACTTTATTCAGCCAAGGTATATTCATCCTATTATTTCTCCATGGTGATGTGGTAGTTGCCTATTTGTGACTCCAATGTGTATAGTTGCTACTGTATATAGTTGAGTAAATTATCAGCCAACCAAATCTTTCATGGTACTTGCCAAAGAAATGAATTGGTGATAGGTTGAATGAACAACTTTGATAGAGTTACTAGATATTGATTGAAGTATTTTGGGAAAATACAATACTAAAATCCTCTGGCTCATGTGTTTCTGAATGGCATGGTTTTAAAGTAACATGTTTTGTATGTCAAGATCCTTTGAATTAAGGTGAAAGTTTTACTTGGTTGCTTAAAATTTGTATGATTTCACGAATTTCTGAGCTTCTCGGTATAAATTTACATAGAAATGTTTACCCTGTGAAATCTTTATAGAGCTATAGAGCTATGAAGTTATAAATTTCCATGATATTTTAGTGTATAATCCGCTATTTTTTGTGGTAATGAAGTAGTACACATACTTATCAATATATTTTATGTATTGATTAAATACCATGGGTAATTCAATAGATTAATTCAGTAGATAAGTTTGCTGTACATAAAATAAAACACTAACATTATATCATATACATTATAAACATGGGAAAACCTGATCAAACTGCCATCATGTCATTTTATTTGATCGCATCTTCATTGATTTTCATGAAACTTCATTATACGGACTGGTGTGGTATTTTGCCAACTCAGTGTTTTAAACAGTTAATCTATTTGCTTTGCGTAATTCGTCTCACATCTTACGGATTCTTGGTATAGTCAGCATCCTTTCATATGATAGGCCCAACTTGTTTATAATATACAGCTAAGATACATCGATCACGTCATGAATTTTTTATGCCATACAAGTTTATTCAAATGCTGCGTTGGCACATTGCTAAATTTAGCTCATGTGACGGGGGTATGGCTGGTTGCATACAGACAACATTCCCTTCTAATGTTGTAAGAGACATGTAATCAAAATAAATAATGAACTGCAGTGACATTACCCATCTGTCCTGCAATAAGCTATTTGCGTAATGAGAATTCCCACTGTCTAGTTGTCCGCGATAAGCAAACAAATTATTAGGCTCGTGGAAATGTCAACTGGATCCTGTTTATTTGCGTTTTAGTTTCTAGTTACATAGCTTACGATATACCACGAACAGTACCTAAAGAGAACAACTATGACACTATATTGACTCAATTTTGGAATTCTCTTTCTGTTGGTATAAATGAAATGCCAGCATTTACCTATTCTGGAGTAGACTCGGGCCTTATTTGTTCCACAGGCATGCTTAGTTATGTGATGACCCTAATATTATTCAATCCATAAGAATATAATGGGCTAAATTGGTGTTGGATTGCAACTCTGTTTTTGGCTGATGTGCATTCTTGGTACTGAAATAATGCAGGGGAATAACATGATTGATTTCAGTCTTACTCTAAGGAATGTTTGCAAAGCACTTGTCCTGGCTTTGGCCGTGCTTCAGATACCTTTTATAGTAGCGAGATAAAGTTGAAGGATATTATCGTGCTTAGGAATTTCTCCAAACCGTTCCTACAACGTTCTCTTTTAACAATGTCCGAGTAAGCTTTGATTTTCTGAAATTGTTTGTTAAGTTTATTCACATTGTGTCTGTGACTAGTGCATGCTCCTACTGTGTCAACATTCGGAATCTAGCTGTGAGGGGACTGTATTAACAAGCGAGGCCTTTCCAACAAGACTGGCTCTCGAAAATAATAGCCACTTGATAAACTCGAGTGTGTGCTGCGTGACTCTGGTTAAAAGTAGTGTAAACTCAATTATCTATGTTATTTATTGAGAGCTTTCGCAAAAGTTTTCCCTGTAATTGTTATCCTTTGAGAAATAGTCATGTTTTCCTCCGGCACAGTAGCAGACTTTGTATTCGTAAGTTTGCAAACTCTCACTTACCAATATTCATTCTTCATAAAGGATTCCGTGTACAGTATGTTACTGAAAAGTCTTAAGACTTTTTGCATATGAAACTAGCAAGACAAATTTCCAAAACATTATTGCCAGTATTTTTTATGTTCATTGATTGGCGCTTGGTTGTTGATCGTATTTTCGATTGTAATTTACCATAGCTTGTATGCTTCAGCACTATCCTGTGTTATCCAATAATGATTTATTTATGTGCTGTATTATATTTCTTGTATATATAATTCTGTAATTCAGAGAACAGATTGCTAGGTCTGCTGACTGAAGTAGACTGGTATTTGTGAGTGGTTCTTGATAAAAAGCTTGCCAATCAAACTCTTCTCTTCTTACTAATTTTATTCCCGTATGGTTGTCCCCTTAGGAATAGCAGGCTCAGGAAATATCAGCCAAACCATATGGCCATAGAGTAATCAGATGAAAGGTTATATAATATCTACCATGTTATTACTACCCTATCATAATTATTTACGTAGGATTAACGTCAGATATCGTATTACCGTAACCAACCATGGCGAATTGTCTTTTTTAAACCTATTTGAACACAACTATAATCCTAATTGTGATAATTACTTCCTCAATATTACATCCATCCTAATAGTTGTCCCGATTTTAATGGCTCTA
The DNA here is from genome assembly GCA_013436065.1 of Halocynthia aurantium. Lineage (NCBI taxonomy): Eukaryota > Metazoa > Chordata > Ascidiacea > Stolidobranchia > Pyuridae > Halocynthia > Halocynthia aurantium. The sequence continues at coordinate 22,877 of QXVX01009091.1, read as the reverse complement.
TGAGCATATGCCAATTCACATATAATATGGCCTGATTGAATTTAAAGGGTATCTACTTCAAATGAAAATGACTCATTGTACCATTATGGTACACCAGTACCATTATGCTCAATTTGTCACCAAAAAGTGCTGTTCTCCCAATATCCATGAGTTTTACTTCATCACTAAATTTCTTATAACATTTTGTATAACATGAATGTTGTTGTTTCCCTAGTTTTGTGTTATTGTTATGATGTTTTTTTAAATGCTCTCCTGTCAGTAGAAATGTAAATGCCTTGAAATATATTGAAGTCGAAGAAATTAATTATTAACACCATCTATTATATGTAAAGTACTGCCGTATGATATAATGATGTGAACTTTTGGCTGTTTCAAGATCAAATAGTAAGGCTGTAGTGAAGGGCTTGAAGGTGTCAAACTGTTGTCCCTGAAATCCATCATTTGCTTGAGCAAATTTGCTAAACACATTGATTGATGCTGGATATCCTGTAGCGATCACTTATCTAATAAAGACTACTGCAATAATCCTGCTGTAGTGATTCCCCTGGTAGCATTAGTACAGCTGTACTACAATAAGTTATCAATTACAATTATTGTCTATTACTAAAGGTTTCTTTTATTCCTTTAGCGAGCCCACTGCGGCTCTCAGGCACGAAAGTAGTCATGACTCCGGGAGGTTTCGTACAGATACGTTCAGACAAACCGGGACTCAAGTCTATGTCACACAGTTTGAAGTTCACTAAAGAGGTTCCTGCAAGTTTAGCACATATTAATATAATTCCTTATTTGAGATTAATGACTTATGTGACATTCTAGTTTTCCTTACCTGAACCACCTCAGACCAAAGATGCCAATAACAACGAAGCCTGTGAAGAAGCCCTGCCACCTCCTCCATCCCCGCAAGAACTTGAATTGCATGACGAAACTGTGAAATCGCCTGTACATACAACTCATGTCAGGTTAGTAAAAATGCCTAGCCAGTAATACTCGTAGGTTACGTCTTTAATTACCTAGGTATGTAGAACTTTGTCTTCATTGCAGATATCTAGAAATCAACATTCTTTCTATTAAGTAGTAAAACATGTCTTCAGTATCCTTGATCAGAAAATATTCATCATTCTATATAACATCCGTGTTGTATCTGTTGCTATATACATCCTCGCTCTCTCTGTGAGCAAATTTTTAGTGAATAAAAGGTCTGATCATGCGTAACACACAGCATCGCCCTTACACTTGCATCGCTAATGCTTGCCACATATCTGTATTCAGTATAGTAAATATATGTCTCTTAGATACGATTCATAGGCTATATATATATATATTTGAAAATTTTATGTCCACCTTATTTACCTTCTTAACAACATTCTTGTCATCTGTGATAGTTCTTTATTTTGCCTATTGCAAAACGAATGCCCTTTTTCAATAAAGTACACTCATAAACATGGGCTTGCAAACCACATACCATGACCAAAAGGGGTGTATCCTTCTTTCCCATAGTGCGGTAACAGAACTTATGATTCTTAATTAGGCCTAATTGATGAGAGGCAGTATGTACTTAACCCAACGTAGAGTTGGTTAACCCTTAATAGAGCCTACTGCAAATACCACATTTCCTATATTTGATAACTCAGCTGATGAATACTGTGCTGCCCTATGGGTAAACAAGTGGCTGGATTCAATAAATCATCCCTGTGAACGCTCTGCTGGCTTTTTGATCGTTACACATCATTCTTGCATAGTTCATGGTTTCAAAAATAGTTGTTAATGCTCAATATTCTACTTTACTTCTGACTAAACAGAATATGTATGTAGGCTATAGAGTACATGAAGACACAATGCAGTTTGGTCCATTTCACATATTCGGACATATCATGCATAAATTCTGCTCTCTTGCATTTAGTATATCACAAATATTTAAGGCTTCAACTACTGGTATAGTTCCTAAATATTTTTCTGCTGTTTCCCCATTTGTTATGAAAATACACTTCCCCCCTATGTGAAGCCATGTGACAATCCTCAGGATTTTGAAAGCGCTCTTCATGAGACTTAGCTAGTGTAGATGCAATATATCCATGTAACGTTAACTACATCATAGAAATTTAACCGATGATGCTCGTTAACTAAAGAATTATAAACTCATTTTTTTCCTTGATTGCCGATTATCGAGTAACCAATAACAAATCTACATTCTTGAGACATTATTTCAAGAAGGAGATAGAAACAAAAACTCTTTGAATCGCTGATTTTTATATATTCCCTACATGTATTGCATCAATTTAGCACACTCATCAGAAGAGTTCCATTTATTACCTGAATGGTAGTTGAATTTCTTTATTATAAATTATTTGTCACTTTAGATGCTTGGTATTTTCTGTGCAGTCTGTTGCTCTGTCATCTGTTAATGATATCATTTAACTAAATTTAGACCTACAAGCCCTCTCACAAACTTGATATCTGTGGCGTCTAACGATCCGACGTACATCTACAACCAAAACAGTTCAGAATCTGGTATGTGTCTCTTTGAAGGATTTCGCAATAGGAAGGAATTTGATACACTCTTTTTCATGTTTGCCTTTGTGTATCACATAATCAAAAACCAGATAAAGAATAGTAGCTGTCTCGAAGGGCAAAACGCCACGACCTCGTTTTATCTCGTATTTATTACCGTTATTAATTATGTCGGATTCCATGCTGAATGTACTCAACCCTTTGTGAATAAGGAAATTTGCTGTGGTTGGCTATTAAAAATGGAGAGAGGGAGAGGAATTAATCTTATTTTAATCCAAAGTACCTTGGTGAACGAAGGAAGGAAAAAGGAATTCATAGGAAATTGTGTGTTGTAGCATTGTATTATGAGATTCAATTGATCTCTGTTCAATTTCATTGCCTTTGGGCTCCATGTTTTCGACTAAGCTTCTTATATGAGAACAGTAAACAATTGCCTAATCTTAGCAACCAAGAATGTCTGTGATTTTCTCTTTTGAGGCGTGTCTAACAATACCATGGACAGATTTCTCTCATCAATAAGTAATTGTAGTGCATGGTACATGTCACAGGAGGGAGTAACTGCTTAGACTACCGAGTAATTGTATACAGTATTGCTATAACATACTACATAACAACATATATATTCTGTAGTTTCTATATGTTTACGATTAGGGCATAAAAAGGTTCATGCATGAAGAGAAACTGAATGAGTATGTGTATCAGGTTTATTGAGACCACCTGTTCATCCAAATATATTTGATTACTGACATATATCTGAGAAATCATTGCTCTATCATGTCCATAATATTTATCCGACCCCATTTGGTAGTGGAATAATATGCTTTGTTTAATGGAGCAAGAAATTTTACATCTTGTAATACTAATAAATTATCTTTCACCTTTATACAACCTTTATAAGTACCTTAAGTTGTTTTGGTATTGCAAGTGTTTTCCATCTGTGATGATCTCTAAACTCTAACCTTAATGCCAACCTATAATTTCATTTAGCTATCCATGACATGACCAAGCAGTCCCGCCAACTTTTAACTATTTTAATAATTCATTAATTCCATTTTTTCATTGCTTTATACATAGAAGAGACCTCAAATGGGAGTTCCATAGATGCTTTGTCAGAAGTTCACACAAACAGAGTAAGTGAAACCAAACCTTTCGATTGTAGATTGCCTTAGATTTAAATCTCGAACTATTCTAGAATATTTAAATATTTCAAAGCAGCAGTATTGTGCAATAATTAGCCAAGTAAGTAAGTAGCTTCTGTGAAATGTTTATGTTCCTTGAAACCATATATACCTGATCATATATAGTAGTTTAAACATATTATATTGCTTTACTTTGGTCAAAATTATTTAAAAAATATTGTATTAAAAATTACCTATCACAATTCCAAATTAAAAATTTAGTTACATGTCAATCGAAAAAGTTATTGCATACAGAATTCTAACTCTTTTCTGTATTTTTCATCATTTCATCTTTCATAAAGTGTATGTAATAATTTCTATTATTATATCACGTAGTTAGTCAATCCCAAGGTTCATTTATTCGGATCTTAGAGCAAATTCTGGATTTGGTTTTATTAGGTTCATGACAATGAAGAGGATTTACAGATTGAGGTACTCCAAGCACAGAAAGCTCTAGAATATGAAGAAGCATACGTTTACCACGACCAGCAAAGAAAGAAAGAAGTATTGACTCTTAGAATGAAGGTATTGCTTGTGGCTTGAATTGAACAAGTTTTTTCCGTTGAGGTACACAGGTACTAAAACCATTGAAAGACGAATCTGGAAGGCAATCTTGGAGATTGAGGCACTGAACAAATTTTAAATCACACGAAAATTAAAGTTCTTTTTTGGTCTGAAATATTTAGCTTGAAAAAGAGCAGAGAATGCTGGACGAAGAGGAAGCACAAAGAGATGTAATAAGAAGAAAAATACTGGAGGAATCTCGACTGGAGGACATTCGAGTCGAGGAAGAGCTAAGGTTATTGAGGCTTTTTATAGAGACAATATTCAATCTTAGTCTTCTTCAAAAAATATCGATTTGACAATAAAAAAATATGTAGTAATATAAAAACATATTATTAATTAATTAATATTCTTACAACAGGAGATTAAACGCAAGGAAGCAGGAAAAAATACAACGCAGGATGGAGCAGGAACATTTTCAAGCAAGAGAGACCCCAACAAGGTAAAGTGAAAGATATGTCTTATGAAGTGGATCTTCAGTTATGAAGGTCTGCATCATGGGGGTCTGTGAGCTGCATTTAACATTTCAAGAATCTCAAGTTGCATTTGTAATTGAATAAAAAGTTCTCTGAACATAATTTACCAATTATGATGGGGGAAGAAGACCAATACACTACCATTAGTGGGACATCTCGCCTTATTGTGCGATCATCGATCAAAATTGGAACGAATTGAAATAATTCTTCATAACTTCATAAAGCAATGTTCATGTAATGTCATTTAATATTAACTATGGATTTCTTAGAGATCTACAGACTTTTAATAATGTATCTTATTTTATTCAATGTAGCACGGTAAAGAGGAATCCTGTGTCTCCGCAACGACACTCTCGCACCAATGGTCACGGGAAAGAAAGCGCTGTACCGCACTGGATGATCGAGGAAGCTGAACGGCGTCGACTTGCCGAAACTGAAGGTAGACCTCGAATGGCAGCTCAGCAATATGGAAGAAAGATGGTTTGTTCACAACTATTCATAGATTGTTTAATGACTCATTCCCCATTTTACGAGGATTCTCTTCACACGCTTTTGAAGTTACGAATATTTTTTAAGTTTGTGAACATCACATAATAAAGAACGTGTAGTTCATGGGCCTCAACCTAAGCCCAGAGAAGTGTTTTGATACTGTATATGACCAAGAATCAACCGTGTAAGCTATTTGTGATGAAACAAGCTTTGAAGGGTTTCCAAGTGCTGAAGAGAATCCTCATTCAGCTTTCGGGGGATGATTTTTGTTGCAAATTCACGCATCCATGTCCATGTGTACAAAGAGTTACTGTTACGAAAATTTATATGCTTTGACATTTAGCAGACTCATGCTCTGTATACGGGACCATGTTGCTCACAGATTAGTTCCATTCAGAAAAATTGTCTATGTACTTTCTGATACACAACATAATTCCTGGCAACAATAACTGGGTTAGCCACTTTTCTCCACTGTAAATATTTCATGGCAATTTTCCATCATCTAGCAACATACCGTGTGCATACTCACTGAAAGCAATGAAACATGAACTTGTTATTCTCCAGCAGCACAGCGGTGGTCCCTTGCCTGATCACGTTATACAACATCTGGCAGAGCGCACAGCGAAAAACAGAATGCACAGCCACGGTTCGCACATACAGGACCCATACAACACTTGGAGCGATCCGAATCCACAAGCTACACTGTTGTGATTGCCAGCAAATCATCCCTGATATGAAGTTTCAAAATCTGATATATTGTATACATTTTTTTTATGGTACTTTAAGATAACCTAAGCTTCAAGTATGCTATAAATATTATGCTGAACTGTTAAGATTATGTTTACTGTTGGTTACTGCTACTAGGTAATGTCTAGAAATACCAAGTTATACAATCCCATTCATTATACACATTGAACGCTGGGAAGTACAATATCAGAGTACGTATCTTACTACGAATCGATATTTAGCTTTGGTTGATTCTCGTAAACACTCCGTGTATATGGTATGTCCCATATTACGGTAAGGTAAGATTTTGAAAACACTCGATCCAGAATAACAAGGTATGCATTTGTAATTTGGGAATTGCAAATACAGGGATTCGGACACCAAAACCAATCTACTTCACCGATATCGTATTTCCAATCCCATAGTGTTACTAATTTATTGAAGTGAAGCTCCTTTTTTTATTTGGGCGTGTGAAACGTCTGTCCTCTTTATTTCAATAATACTATAATGAACATACTGGGCACCGTAATTTTCAGTGTATGTTTTTGTTTCTCGATGGTTCTTCACATTTATAAAGCAATAACCTAAAGAATATTTAAAAACAAACCCCTATTGAAATCAACTCAGAAATGCAAGCTTAGTGGTAGCTAACTGGATGTCTTGTACGAATGTAAATTCTTGTTTAGCTTTACTCTAAAGCTTGGCTATGTGTCTGGAAATCATATTAATTGAATTAAAAGTTTATTTGTATGTCCCGTTCCATGCGGTATGTGTATCATATGCTTATGGTTGTGTCCGCTCACTGCTGTTTGCAAATAAGTTGTCGGAAACCGACACACACTCTTGATCTTCTCAGACAACTCTTTTTTACTTCATTTCAAACAATGCATAATCTGGCGCTAAGCATTTTACATTGAACTGTGTCTTATAAGCACTATTATTTGTCCTGTGGTACTAACACAAGTGTGAATTACAATCACAGTGCTTTGGAAAATGTCCTTCATTATTCCTGCTACTTGGTATCTTGTTGTTACTTAAAATATAAAACAAAACATGCTTGCAACTAATGTTAGGTTTGGTCTTACCCTCGAAACTTGAGCAACCAATTAAAACACGCTGACTGGGTGCTGTATTTGGCTTAATATTATAATGTGACTTGTGCTTACTTTAGCAGCCAGATATCGTATTGGTTTTCGCTCACTGTATTTTTTTTCATGTATGCTGTTAATGATGGTGCTGATTTAATATTAACGTAATATATTTTACCTTGATTTGACGCTTTCCAATCTCGCTTGAGAGCTTATGATGAATTCGCATGACAATACAGTATAGCTTTTTTATTTGATTTTTTTGATGCTTAATTTTTACACGAATTAGCATGACTAATCAACGCTATTTATTAATTCTTTGGCGCTAGTATGGTAAAACTCTACGTTTGGTACTATTCTGTATTTGAAATATCAATCCCCAAGGCATATAGCGGTTTCTCTTTTTAGGTTGCCCACTGACTTTCTGTGATTCGAATGCATTAGTCACCCCAACACTATTGTCTTGTTAAATGTTTAGGTGACAGTGATGAAGTGGAATTAGTTGAGAATAATGCCATTGCACACCAAAATATACCACAACACCAAATCCACTTAATGATCCCAAGTAGATTTTTACCGATAACTTTGTGTGTGTGTGTCATAGAACTAGTAGATGAGTTTTGTATAATTAAACTAATACATTTCATTCCTGCGGTGACCATGATATTAATCTGTCGATCCAATTAGGTTCATGCTGAAATCACAGAAAATCAGTTGGCAATCTGTGCTTTTTCTTGTTCATTTACATTTTATTTGGTCCAGCTTTCGAACAAGCCACAGAAATATATTATAGAATTACACAACAACGATGTCATATAATGTGATTGCTTCTTATGTAGCTATATACTGTAGTGTGCTTTTTGTCCTAATTCTGCTGTATATTTCCGTAGCTCTAGAATGTATTAGCAATATTGTTTTCAGTGCCTATTTTAATAAAAAAAAGTGATTCTGTAGTTGGCAGTTTCTCGAATTCCGTGCAAGCTTCTACTGCATTACTAATCAAGGGTCGGCAAACTACGGGCTGCGGGCTCGTCGGGCCTACATTCACGAGCTAGAAGTTAGATTTTCAAATCTTATAATTTCAGTTAGCGCTAGATGGTGTCGTTGCGCCATACGCTGTATAGCATGTATCGCAGTTTTGTGACATTTTGTTGACAATTTCTATACTTGTTATTTATTAGAACTACTGTATTACTATTGTAATCGGTGGCATTTGAAAATGTTTGTGGGCTGTAGTGATTGTTTTTATAGGATCACATCCGCCCAGATGGCCGCAGCACAAGAGGTGAAATTTTGTACTATCCCATATTAGGGAAATACAATCTCTAGCATCATACTTTTTGTCACGTGTACTGTATTGACAACAACGGGAGTTCTTCATAATTGTCCACAATTCTAGTTAATATTACCTTACATTTCGTTAAATAAGTTAAAACAACTTTTTCTTGTTATTTAAGTAGATTTACCTACATAAATATCCTTGCCTCTTTACAATATGGCGCTTTATATAAAATGTCTGCTGACCCTTGACCTATCTCGTCGTACTGCTAGCACTGGACATGTAAATGACTAGTATGAAAGACGTAGCGTAAATAACTCATCATCATCCTCATCACAAGGCGTTTTAATAATAACTATCAAACAATTTTAGTGTTTACAATCATTCATTAAGTAATTATTAGTTCATGAAATCTCTAACAATCAGCAACGCGGTTTTCTTTTCTCTTCTTTCACATTCAGAACTTACTTTCCGGTAGTCGATGAGCTACTTCGTGGCTTCTGTGAGATAAGTATATGTACCAGTAGACACCGTTAAACAGAAAGAAAGCCATTGGAAATGCTATTCTTGATATTCTGTCAATGTTGCTGATATTTCCCTGTAGAAAGTAACAATAACAGATGACAGGATATTCAGGAGCGTTAATACAAATAAGTTCAGAATAAATTGATAACTTTTAGCTGCATTTAAGAATGTATTGTAGAGTAAAATTGCCTAGGAATTCGATCAACCAGTACCTCAGCGTTAGCAGCTTCACGAATATGCGGACTGACAGCTTCCAATAGTCTTTGTGCCGTATCAGTATCAAACTCTCCCGTTGGTTTGTTCCTTTCCAAATATCTCGAATTCTGGAAGAATCCTGAAATGTAAAAAGTTATCATGTACGCAAGTAGGCGTTAAAGGGTCGCAATGCGAACTATGTAGCAGGTATTATTGTCATGCAATTCCAGTCAGTGAAGTACGGCTTGCTTGAGTCGGGTCGTATCAATTCTCGAGCCTACCCTCTTAGAATATTCATTTGTACATAGTACAGGACGCGCGACATTTATTATTGATATTTTCAATGAAATTGAGAACTTTAGTACTTCAACGGTTTACTACACCATCAATTATCAATTTAACTTTGAAAACTAACTAGTAATTGTGATGATATACCATTGACTATACATGAATATACATGAACAACGAAACGATCTGCAGCTTTGATGTGGTCCATGCCGCAGATTTTCAGCGACATTCAACATCGAAGGACTTACCTGGAAGAAAGAAAGATCCGAGCTGATGAGCATAGTACGTAATGCCGTAGTAGGTTACAATTGGTTCTCCAGCAACGATTTTGTAAAGTTCCGCCACGCTGACTTTCGTTTGTCCTGTTCCACAACGAATCGGAATTTGCCTGACATACAAGTACATTGTTTTGGATAAAACTACAATTCATAATGAAGGACGCAAAAAAGAGATATAAATTGGGTGTGGCTCCGTGCACAAACATTGGAGTTACCTTCTTTTCAACGGAGAGGTCTGAAATATTCCGGGATGAATACGATCACGATCAAATGCAGGTAACCTTTTACGCTTTTCCATGCTCATACGTTCGAAGTAATTTACTGCAATTCAATTACAAGTAACATACATTATATCTCCATTTTTATTTAACTGTTGTTCGTTTGTCTCTTACCTGAAGCAAATTCGATCAAGGCTGCGAAACAAAACGCGAAGCAAACGGAGATGTACCAGTCCAAAGCAGTAGCGTAGGAAACTTTGGGTAGCGATTGCCTCGTGCTTATGCTTAACGTCGTCAAGTTGAGAACAGTCATGATACCAGATACGGTTCGGGCAGGTACAGCCTCCTTGTTTATCCAAAACGAAACCTACAAATATGCATTTGTGTTTCACTTAATAACCTTTTTATATTGTAGAGTGCGAGTTGGCTCGTTCATGAAAGAAGAATAAGAGCTTGTAGTTTGAAACTTACCTGAGAGAGGATCACAATCAAAATACACGGCAGGTACGTTTGTACTACAAAGTATCCCATTTCTCTGCGCAAATGAAACTTGGCTTTCAATACCGAATAGTCTCCTGTTCAAAAATAGACGAAGATTATGTAATTCGCATAGGGATTATTCAATTGCAAAGTTGCAAGAAATATCATTCTCGATATTTGAATCAGATTTTGCACTTTAAAAACATCAGTATCCCGCGAGATAAACTTCTCAGTTCAAAAATTTGACTTATAAATGTTCCTGGTTATATACAATATTATATTGTAGTATGCGTACCAGTAGAAGTCCTCAATATTTCCATATTCCAAGAATGACCAATTAGAGAAAACTGATTTAATCGAGATGACGAACTAGGGACATCCACAGGCGTGGTATCGTTTTCTTCATACCAAAAAAATAGTACCTCATCCTGTAAAATGGAGTCAGTATTACAAGTTTGTAGTGTTATTTTTGTCGGACTATTTTTGTAATTTCCACATTTATTATATTGTACACGGTTGTCAGCATTAGTTCTATAATAGCCGAGTTCTATAAAGTGATTGAGCAAATATACGTTGAGTCATTCTTACCGTAGTGTATCCGTAGCTTCCATACAGCAGAATGCATGTATGTACGTCCATTGGAAAATCGATCAAAAGCATCGGGCATTTTACCTTGATGGTTAATCTAGCGTAATGAAAAGAACAGATTTGTAGACCAATCAACACAATAAGTCGAGTAATCTGTCATCCGAAAACTAACTTGTACAATGGGCAGTGGTGGGATTCAGTTGTTCGCACCAGTTCTTACTTACCGGTTATTAAAATTATAAAAGTTCGCAGAACCAGTTAGCGAAAGGTGAAATGAATTCTTTTCCTTATCCATGCATATTTTTTCGTGGAGTAAGGGTTCATATTTGTAAATTTCCTTATCAAGAGAATCATTCAGTCCATTCAAAATTTGAATCTTACCACGACCATTGGGATATTATGTGTGTGCAAGCGCATATTGGAAATCATGATTATTAATGTGAGCTCTTTCTTGTTCCTATTACAAGACACATGGTTCTTCTTTTTCCATTTCGAAAAACTTTACTTGTACGTAAGCAATATACGTACCGCATTGTATAAAGGATATTGCCTTCGGGATCTATCCGCAATAGGCGATTGGGTACAGTGATATTATGTGCAATCGACTTTTTTCCATTGCGAAAAAACGTATCGGGTGTCCATAACTTCTGCACCATCATATTATTTAGCTTGAGCTCGCTTATACCGCTGTCTTTAAAAGCCAATCTGTCGTCTCGCCATTTTTGTCTAAAGAACATGTCCAATGTGTATTCCATGTCCGTTTCTGTTACCGGGCCGAATCCGGTAACGTAGAAGTAACTGTATACTTTGGTGGGTCCATCTGATGAAATCGTAGAGTGGGAGGTTTATTGTATAAATGCTAAGTTGCATAAATTGCATAGTATTGAATAGTTTAGTATTGCATTCAAACCTTCAAAACCAGGACGTATGCGACTGTCGTAGTTCTCAAGGAAGCTGTCCAGTAGCCTTGTTATGTCCTCTGGACAAATGTTCTTATCACATGTCTTATTTTTCCTTAAAAAATAGAATGAAAATAAATTAGAGCTGTGTAAACGATCACCGCATTATCCACTTAAACCCAATCTCAATAATGGCTTGAATTGATTGTTGCGCCCCAGTTATTATTGCAGATATTTCATATTTATTTCCGAGAGGTTGCAGATATTTTCTAATCACTGGCGATCAGTATATTATACGTCGTTACATCCCAGCAGTGTTTAATTAAATATCTCGAGCAGTGCTCAAGGTTTTAATTAAACAGACCGAAATATTGATGAATGCATTACATCATAGTATCAGCAATCATTACTTTTTTATGAAATGATCTCTAGATATGGAGATATTGAGTTTCAGTCAGTTATACTGGTAGTGGTATTGCGGATTTCCCTCATGTAAAAACTTCAAGCTCCCTTTCAAGTTTATTCTGAAACTAATTTCATTTTACAGACTAACTTTAAAATCCACTTCTAATATCAAATCATAATAGGCCGTATTAAAACACCGTCTGCGGTATATATCCATACGAACATTATGCAAAAATGTATATTCTATATACATAACAATTCTTTGGATTGTTATCCTATCTATTATTTGAATTATATGGGAGTAAAATTAAAGTATCTATCAGAACGATTGCAGTACTAGACTGATACTTCGATTAAATAGACATCAACCTCTTGCGCCCCCCTCGCAGCTTACCACGTAGCATCAATAATAATTTAAACATAGTGGTTGATGGGTATCTAATGCAGGAATCAACATACAATTCACTGCTATTTTTAATGAAGAAAATAAAGTAAACTGAATAAAAATAAAATAAAATATACACACTTGGAATTTGTCGTTGATTCGGTGTTTTTTCTAGCTTTTCCCGATTCCACAGCTTGATGAAAGAGCAGGAATAATAAACTAACGAAGACGATATTTTGTACTGTCGACATCGTCCTATTTTTCTTATGCAAAATGATAATCTTTCCTCTGTCCTTCCTTACCTTAACATTACATAACCGAATGAAAAATGAGTCCAAGTCTGAATCACATTTGTGCGATGAACATCTTCCCGTGACCGCTTGGTTTCATTGATTGGTCGTATCATTGCTCCTAATTGTAATCATCGTGCTTGATTGGTTTTAGTCAATCAATGATTGCGATCCGAAACATCATTTGATTTTTTTCGACGTTATATTACATTTCCACTCTGGGAATATGAATCGAGCGCCTCATTTCAAAAAAACTATGTTGCTCTTCTGTTGTTCTAATTTTCCTTCCTTAATCAAGTTAGATTTAATTAAAGCAGCCGAGCGAGGTAATAAGAAAATGAATTGTTCGTTTGAACATTTTCTCTAAAATCAATAAAGTAATTAAAACCGTTCATTTGGGGAACTAGAGACAGTCATTTCTTCAGTGATAAGTAAGCAGAGTTGTATACCAGGTGTATTCATTGTATGAGACTTATAGTAGTATTACATTATATAAATAAGCAGTTCCAATTCATTACAGGTAATATATATTTAAGGGTGAATATTATATTTATAGACTCGTATGAAATTCATTTCTCAATGTGTATGCATGTATACCTATAGTTTACAGTTCAGACTCAGGATGTTTTTATCACAAGCAATATATGTCTGTGTTGATATCATGATTCATTCGTTACTTTGATCTTTTAGATGAGATGCAGATGTAATAGAAGTCTGTAATTACAACTACAGTGAACGTGGAGACTCAGCAAAGTACCAGTACAATAATCAGCTCTTCATTACTGGGAGAATGATATACTCTGTATGCTGGAACGTCGTCTTACTGCTATGTTTATCGGATTTCCAAATGTAAGCTATTCATTTTTCCATTACTGTACTTCATTGTGCGTTGTACAAATATATAGCAGTTGTGGTAAATATTCTATCCTGATGCAATTAATAAAGTTGCTGATCGCGCCTTGTTTCGTAGCATTACGTAGCTGAGACCACAAGTATCAAAAATCAGCAGAAAAAAACACGTTTTGGAATCGAATTTATTGAATTATGAGATCTAGAATTATGAGATCTAGTTGATATTACGATAATATATCTTTGCACTTTTTCAAAGAGCATTAGCTGCACCAAACGATACTAGGTATATCAACTACCATTATCGTACTACAGTATAGTGTAAAGTATTTGTCCATTTTTCCGTACAAACTACTGATTGAGCATTGTGTGGGACAAGAGAAATTGGAGCGGTATAGAGCGATGACGATGGGCTATCGGTTCTCGATGGCATCACTATACTCAATTATTAGCCATCGTAAGATCAACCGATTTAGGATATTCGGATCTATAGCTTTACTTTAATTCGGTTTATTTACGTTTAAGCTTGATTAAGCTCTAATTTCTCTAATATAAAGATAAAAACGTTCCCTAGCTTTCGCCTTTCATTTATACTCAAATAATACCATGTCATGTGAAAAATAGCGATTCGGCAACCTAGATTTTACTAGTAATGACTGAATCATTGCTTCCCAAAGAATATATGTATTTGTATCTGTATTGTAGACGTCGTCTGCACGTAATACCTCAGTTTTGCAGACCTTAGTCACAATGCATTTGATCCAAGCTTGAATTGAGATTGCCTGTAATTGTCATTTTGAATTTTGAACTAAATTTTCTTGTTGTATTTAGCGTTAATGGTGGATCAAGGACAAATCTTCAAACGCTAATAAAGAAACGTCTAGACCGATTGCTTGGCAAAGGATACGATATACGATTAAGGCCGGATTATGGAGGTAATCCATACCTAGATAACGAAGAAACAATATAGTAAAAGGGGCTGTGCAGTTTAATTCTTCGAATTAAAGCATCCCTAAGCATATGTCAGCAATTCTTTTGCATTTCTTCTACACTTGTTATCAAGTCATACCTAAATCGTCTTATTTCATAGAGGTATTGGGAATAGGTGACGTATCAATTTAGTGTGTTTGGCTGCTAGAGTAACGTTCCCCTTTTTCCTAGCTCAACCACTAGATGTCGGTATGAGCATTGACATCGCCAGCATAGACGCCATATCTGAAGTTAACATGGTGAGTGTTTCAACTTATTTATTTGAAAATTTAACGTGCCTCAGCACTGTGCTTATTGGTTTCTTTATTATATATGAAAAAGTTTTCGAGTACCGTAAAAGAATTGATCTGTATTTCATATTGGTTTATGGAGATTTGATATTTCTCCATTCTCCATTCTATATCTCTCCTCGGACTTCTTGAAATATAAAGAATATCACTTATGTTCGATTGTTTGCAGGACTACACTTTGACGTTGTACTTTCAGCAAATGTGGAGGGACAGAAGACTTTCTTTCAACGATATTTCTGCTAATTTAACGCTAGATAGCAGAGTGGTTGATAAAATATGGGTAAGAGTCGCACCAAACTTGAATAACAATCTTTGACAAACTTCTTCCACGATTAATTTTATTTAGGTTCCCGACACGTATTTTGTTAACGATAAAAAATCGTTTATGCATGACATAACCAGGAAGAATATTATGATTCGACTACAGCCCGATGGTACCGTGCTCTACAGCCTAAGGTTAGTGATGTTCGATTTTACCTCCATTCTTCCCGCCTTCTCGATTTATATCCATTTTCGCATTGGCCTTCGTTGCTAAATATTTATTTCATACTAATATCCAATGTGCTACAAATACGTAGCATTACCTAGCATATCCAGCCCTATTATGCTTGCATGTTTTTTTGCTTTAGAATAACTACGGAGCTTGCTTGCATGATGAACCTGAAGAGGTATCCATTAGACGAGCAAAACTGCACGTTGGAAATTGAAAGCTGTAAGTGTGTATAGCAGTTTGAAATTTATCTTGTTTAAGTGTCGCTAACTCGAACGAAAAGCTCACGATTCGAACAGATGGGTAATCACACAACGGAAATTAACAATCTTTACGAAATTCCGCAACTCTCTCGAGTTAAACTTGGCTATTTTTTACGTTCAGGGTAAATGCTAATTATTTACTTCTTTGAATGGAGATTTCCACATCGAGTTACTTGTCTCAAGACATGCATCGGCATATGTAATAATTCTCCCAAATTGGAGAGGAATATAATCACTGTAATAGCTCTCTAGGGTTGTCGTCTCATAATCTTTATTAGATTTATGGATTTTTTTTTCAAGATGGATATACTACTCAAGATATTCGATTTCACATGCTGGAAGGTCGAGTTACTGGAGTGGAAAATATCAAATTGGCGCAGTTTGATCTCATTGGTTCGCAGCTGTTGATCAAGAATATCACGTTTGCTACAGGTAACCTATGATGCGATACGTATAGTAAAGCAATACCCCGCTTGAGGCTCATAATGTGTTCCAACAGATAGCTAAGCAAAATAGCGATGAACAGGGTCATAATAACATTAGTATTTAGTTCCTCAAGGTTCCTTAAGACCAAATTTCTTGGTAATATAAGCATATACTTTCTCCCGAACATGATGGAATAATGATCTATAACGTATATATGGAAAGCTAACCGAACACATGTACTCCACATTAATTACTGAGGATGACTAACTGAAATGAAGGCAAATGAGCCAAAGTCAGTAAAACTCTCGAAATGGGTAAACTGATTTGTGTTGAATAATAACACATTATCATACAATAAATTGCACAGAAAAATGCACACGAACGAATTGTTTAGATGTTGTTTCCACCTTAGCGCTTCCGTACACACAGATAGGATACGTGTATCCGCGGTTGAGATATAATTTATATGTGCGGTGAAGTAGTATGTTAACCTTTAAGGAGCTCTTTCTTATCTTAGGTTCCTATCCAAGAATTTCACTTAGTTTCAAACTGAAGAGAAACCTCGGCTTCTTCATATTGCAAACTTATTTGCCGTGTGCGTTGATAACGATTCTCAGCTGGGTATCGTTCTGGATCAACTTCGAAGCAACAGCTGCAAGAGTTTCACTGGGTAACTAAGCCGCAATTAATTTTTGACAGGTCTGAAATTGTACTTAGAGAACTGAAGCAAATAATTCATTGAATTGAATATCAATGCCTTATTACAGAGAGCTGGTGAACAGTATTTTAAATATTCAAATTTCCAATGGAGTATGGCGAATATACAATATATTGCATGTTTGGTATTTTGANTTCCTACCGGCCAGCATTTGCTTGATTAGGCCCTGTTCCAATACATGCTGCCGTACTTTGTGAACTATACAAGTGAATGGTTATACCCTAAAGTGGTAGCAGAATTGTCGGGCTTCGATATCTATAAACCAGCAAGCATTCCGTTAGCCCAGTGTTAAGTATAGTAGCATGTTTGGTTCAAAAGTCCCCTGATTATATGATACAAATAGTGTTGAATTGAAAGCCTTTATACTTGTTTAAAAGTCTCTTTTCACTTCAGTGTAAAATATTTTCTATATTATCGATCTTCGGGATCGCATTTAATAACGTTTTGGAACATTCACTTATAATTATAGACACTTGTTATTCAATTAATACAGTATAATAATGTCTACTTACCTTAAATATAAATTGATATGTCACTAGAGCAGAAATGGTTACTTCACAGTATTTCTTCTTATTTATAACCGCAAGATGTCGCGCGAGGATCGAATGCGTATAAATTTAATTTATTTTTTCTTATCCATACCGCAAGATGTCGCTCTTGGTCTACGTTTAAATAGTTTACTTATGTCATTTAAGCTTCGCCATTAAGCCTTCTTGTAGCAACTAACAAGGGTAAAGCAGCCTTATGTAACACACCTTTCACAGATGTATGTTTAACAATTAGAACAAGTTATTGGATGTACTAAACTTTATGTTTATATATCTGGCATGTATATTTTCAGTGTTGTGTCGTAATCACTGTGAACAGGCAATTCATCAAAACTGCATTGTATTGAGATAGATAATAATAATAATAGATTCTTTTCACGTTATTAACTCTACATAACTAAGATAATTATGTACTCTTGCAAGAAATCAAAACTTTTTAATCTTTGGAAGGACCAGGAATCCCCCGTATGTGGCGCTTTTTCCGCGTTGGTCTTTTCCACTTTTGTTGATGTCGCTTGGGTTTTTTAAGGTGAAACATTGTCTAACTTTCTTTGTTAGTAAGCGATACACGTGCTGATTGGCGTTTTGTCCTGTGTTGATTGAGTGGGCTTCGTCTGCGTAGAACTGTAATAGAAAATCAACTGTATGTTCTTGCAATATATGCTTCCCTATATGATGCTTGCCTTATGTGTTGAATGTATTGATTACAAGAATAGCATGACTTTGGTTTGCGAGGGATTCATACCGGTGAAATAGTAAAATAAGTATAAAGTAGGATTTAGCAGCCACTACTTAGTCCTGCTTGCATGCTAGAATATATTATATAAGTGTACATGTTGTATGTTACTGTCGTAGAAATGAAATCACAGTAAAGTACTTACAAAGTTGTCAAAGGCGACGTCGGCTTCAACTAGAGCTTTGCTTATGAGAGCGGCATTCTGAAAATGAACATTGTCGTCTGCCGCACCGTGTATTATGCTGTACTGCGCCTGTAGCACAATGATATTCACTGAACAAGTACATATGGCATGAAGTGTATTCTACACTACAATATATCACTCCCACTTCTGACTGACTATTCTACCAGTGCCAACATCTTGGGATAGAGAAGCTGTGGTGTTCTAGGATATCACTTTACGTTCAAAATCCAAGAAGTTTTGTTAATTCATGTTAAAAATATTTTGTCTAATATACCGCATGCAAATACTTATTCATATAAGCATACACATAGTTGGTAACTTACAAGGTTGAAGTTAGTAAGATTGGAATTCAATATCGAACATTTCTCGTATCCGTCCACATTATCTTTGGGTAAATCCATGTACCTTTCTGTGTGAATAGTATCTGGATTTGTAAAAAAGTTCGGTTATTATTTAATGTTGCTGTTTCGTACATAAGAATGGTTTTGAACACTCAAAATAAAAACTTTATTTCATCAGTACCACCGGGGGTGTGTGTACCTATGGCAATCACATCTGAGAGATAACATTCCGATAATATCAACTCAAAATTGATTTTTTGAAGTATGAGGGTAATAGCCTCTCTAGTCTCTACGATAGATGGAGTATTTTTATGTACTTATTTCTTTTTTGTACGAAAAAAACGTACATCCTCATATCAATCAATCGTACATACCGTAGAAAAAACGTGATGCCAGTGGAGCCACAGCAAGGCCACATTTAAAAACCCCAGAACCTTCGGCTAGATACAATAAAGAGGTTTAGGTACTATATATATCGAGAAGAATAAACTGTTTATTCATTATCCTACAAATTGTAAATGTTGTAGTGTATCCTCCATAACTCCAACCCCACACAGCAATTCTTTCCTCGTCTATATATGGGAATTTTGACAAATAACGTGCAATCTCAGTTGTGTCTTTCTTCTCCAACTGGCCTGTCAAAAATTAAATGTTTTCTGCGTCGGCATGGTCAAACCTATAGGTTTTTATATTTCAAAGGTTACACTTGAACAAAGCTGTATATGGGGAGTCACATGTAAAATATAATCTCATAAATAAAGGAGAAACTGTGTGTGTGTGTCGGTTCTCGGTTTGGCGCTCTGAAAATTTGTGCTCTGAAAATTTTTTGATTAATTTAAAAATCTAATGTTTCATACATGTAATTCTGGCGGAATAATGTTTCATACATGTAATTCTGGTGAAGTAATGTTTCATACATGTAATTCTGGCGGAGTAATGTTTCATACATGTAATTCTGGCGGAGTAATGTTTCATACATGTAATTCTGGTAGGTAATGTGTGAAAAAGTTGAGGGTTAGGATTTCTGCCGTTAGGTGGCAGTATAGAGCTGGAGCTCACTACCGTTCTAGTGAAATATATAGCGAAATATACATTTACCAGTTATATCGGGGATATTGAAAAATAATAATTACGAGTCAAAAATGGGCAATGGGCAAAAAGATTCAGCAAGAGTCATTTCCATTCTTATGATAACACACCTAGCTTTCTGTACATCATATGAGCAATGTGGTCTCCCCTGTATCCGCTGCCTCTTCCGTCAAAACTCACCACTATGATGTCGTACTGACTGACCAAATGCGTTTGAGCCCATCGTTTTGTCCATCTGTTTTCAAAAGGAATAATCTTACTGCGTTGTATGTGTCCGTAAATGTATTTGTCTACTCATTATCCGTTGTGTTCCATGAATTACCTATCTTGTACTTTCTGGAATCCCGGACCTCCGTAAACTTCAATTAATAAAGGGTACACTTTGTTCTCATCGAAGTTCTGTGGCTTGAACATCTCAAAAATAAATTCTACACCAAACGGGCTTGCGTAAATTTCTTTAGTCCTGGTAGGCCAGAGGATCTTAAGTTAAGAGGACGTAAAGAAACACTTTGAATTATACTTCTGCATTAAATATATAGTAGCGAAAACAATCCCGTAAATTTCTCACCTTGGATTTACTATTTACCAATTCTTCATTTCCTTCATACACTACAGCTTCGCCATAGTTTCCATCCGTCTCCATTTCTCTAATATAAGTGATCGGTACCCCCGGACCTCCGCAATTTAGCACCGCGTATGTAAAATCGGGACTGAATGATGGTGTTACCCATTGACATCTGCGTAAATGACGGTTAAAGTGCTATAGATTTTGTGGCACATTGTCTACATTACATTTTATATATAACTTTAGATTTTTTTAAGTCAAATTCTAAGGTCCTACCTTTCTTCATCCATGTCGCAAGTCAAACATACCCAGTCCGCAACACCCAGCGGGGTTTTGGTAGAGTAGGGGATCCTGTAAAAGGTTGTTTTCGAATATTATTTCAAAAAACTGGGCAAAGTACTGCAGTACTGCTATGAAAATAACTTGTTTTACTGAATTCCGACCCCTCAGCGTTTAAAAAAAATAGAGTGCATTAACGGAAAGCGTTTCTCTTTATCTACGGTATCTATCTCGTTATACGGTCGACAAATCCAGTCTTCTATTTTCTGTATTTGTGGACCATAGACCAGTTAACTCCCAGTTCGAAGGCTGCCCTACGAGGTTCATGTAGCATGTGTTAAGCCGCTCTCACGTATAACCAACAGAAAGAGGATTGCGGAGGGGTTAACTTTTGATTTCTTGGTTTATATGCGCCCTATACGATGTATGTGTTTTATCTCTGACCATAATATGAATAAAAAAGGGGTGCACCTTGCAGTTTCGCTTACTCGGTCAGAAATAACGGTAACTGATTAGGGTAAACCATATCCATAGCCAACAATATCCGATTGTGCGCTAACGCCAGAGTATTATCTCTTTACCTGAACACATTACGGCTCCCTGGCGAAGGTGCTGCTGCTCGAAAGTAGATATGGTCAGCAGCAAAGTCGTAGCCCAATATTGATGTAATTACACTTAGTCCAGTTGTCACAAACCTTTTCGTATCAGCCTGTATAGAAAATGGGATTAGTCTGGCCTAGCCATAAATCCTTATCGATTTCTTACCGTTGGGTCGACGACCGCGGCTTGCCAGTATCCATTGTCATTAGAGAACGCGGTTATATACGTACGTGCTGGATCTGATAGCATTGTAGGAGTAAAAGGGGTTCCTCCATTCCCTATCCACCCTGAGTCACTCATTTCAATGCCAGCCTACAAAAATACGTGATACTGCATCCACTGGCCATTTTGTATCAGTACTGATTCTAGGTTAAGTAAATCTTTATAATTTTAACTACACTTAATTCTTACAACATCTAGTAGTATTTATTCTGAGTCGCTACTGTGATTTAAAAGTTTCTTGACATTGTGCATTTCTATAATCGATTTGTGTGTTGGAATATTTTTACGAGAAATTGTACCTATACGTTTGCAACAGAAAGGCTTGTTGAAAGTGAGAGCACGGTGTGTATTAAAGCCTGTTTGTTAGAGGTCTTAGTCAATTAGGAATATTTACCTGGAATAATTGTTCGTAAGCATGAATCGTACGTTAAAAGTAACCGGACTACCTTATCAGATCAACCTCCGATAGTCATTCATTTTTTTTTATATAATATGCTACCACAGAAAAATCTCTTACATTAACGAGATTGCAGTTCCATTGTGTATCAACGTCAGAGTATTGACAAAGCTGAGGATAACATTTGTTAGATATTCTATTCAGCCACGATACGAGAAAGGCTTTGCCGTCAGAATACCAGTTTAACTTGCTGAATAAATGATCTCTGAAACAAAAAATAAATAAATTGTAATGTGAATTCAGTGTATGCATTAATAACTTATTTGCACCTAGAGGCTTTCCAACGCCATATTCTACCAGTATAATATTCACTGTCGATAATTTCTGCATATAAAAACTTACTTGTTGATGAGTTCGTCGGGTGGTTGGATAACAGCTTGTTTACCACCCACAGTGCTATACACTAGCAAAGCTACTGTCGGGTTAGGAGTGCCTGCTTTGGGATACGCTACATTAACCTGAACATGATAAACAAGATAAACTGCTCATATTTCAACTGAAGTGGCTATGGTTATTGAATTCTGAAAATTATGGACAGATATAGGGGCACAATATTCTGATAAAATTGTGTGTTCGGTAAATAAATGTCATTCACTGGAAGCAATTTCACTTGTATTGTGGGGGGCCCTAGTTTAACATTAAATACAGAATTGAATTTAGAAAAATGAGCGGAGGAATAAAAACGTTTGTTATCGTTTAATCAATACAAGTCCTACCATTTTCGGATATTGCAAATGATCGTAAACCGAAAATTCGATCTGTTGAACTTGACTATCGTCTGTGCTCAAAAAAGCCAAAAAGTTTGCGTCAGGCGACCAGTAGGTCACGTGTCTGGAAGAGACCATTTCCTCTGAAAAAATATAAATGTCGATATTTCAGAAATTACTGGAAAGATATATATAGCACTAGCAAACGTACCTTCGTAAACCCAATCCGGTATTCCGTTGTAAATTTCGTTTCGTTTTCCATTG